>WTXJ01000127.1:0-96246 GCA_022376545.1 Russula dissimulans
TACAGGTCCACCGCCACCCCAGCCACGTCCAAGTCAGTCGCCAGCCAGTACAGACGATGAAAGCAAGGGTCCACCGCCACCCCAGCCACGTCCAAGTCAGTCGCCAGCCAGTACAGACGATGAAAGCAAGGGTCCACCGCCATCCCAGCCACGTCCACGTCAGGTGCCACGTCAGGTACCTGCCAGGACAGGCGACGACAGCGACCCGGCCCTCCCGCCATCCCAGCCGCGCCCACATCGAGTGCCTGCCAGGATGGGTGACAACAGCGACCTGGCCCTCCCGCCATCCCAGCCACGCCCACATCGGGTGCCTGCCAGGACAGGCAACGACAGCGACCCGGCCCTCCCACCATCGCAGCCGCGCCCACGTCGGGTGCCTGCCAGGACAGGCAATGACAGCGACCTGGCCCTCCCACCATCGCAGCCACGCTCGCGTCGGGTGCCTGCCAGGACAGGCAACGATAGCGACCCGGCCCTCCTCCCACCATCGCAGCCGCGCCTGCGTCGGGTGCCTGCCAGGACGGGCGATGATAGCGACCCGGCCCTCCTCCCACCATCGCAGCTGCGCTCACATCGGGTGCCTGTGTCAAGAATCGCTGACGCTCGACTCTTGATAGAGTTCGCAGTAGCGTCTCACCTGTCTTTGTTATGGACTTACCTCGATCTACAGGGCAAGCCACACCTCCTGGTCCCGGAACCCATCCCCCTCCTCTCAATCCACACCCATTCCCATTCCCAAACACGCCTGTATGCACTGGGCCTTCTGCAAGAAGTCTGGATGCCGGTGGCACGCCTAGGCTCACTATTGTTCTGATATGTGGTACCTTTGTTCTGACATTCTGTGGGACTTACTGTGGTCTGATACTGATATGCTTACTGATCCAATGATTGGATGCTTACTGATCCAATGACTGACTGTTCCCATGCTATTGTTCCAAAATCCAAAAACGCACTCTATGATATCATAGCTTACTGATGGCTTACTGATACTTAGGAGGAGCTGACAGGCCTGAGAAGATTGCTTATTGATCATATTTGCTACTTACAAATCCCTAAGTAGCAGACTTGTATTTAAACCTCTCAGCAGTTGTAGAGTCGAGCCAAGCTCGACTTAATCATACATTGGTCTTGCTGATTATCGTCTCACCTATTGGAGTGACCCTCTTCATTGTCTAAACAACTCTCGCTCCCCTTGGATAACATCCAAGGAACTTTGAAGCTTAGTGATTGAGCTATATCAATCAGCACTCCAAGACAGGTGAGATGCTACTGCGAACTCTATCAAGAGTCGAGCGTCAGCGATTCTTGACATAAGTCGAGCTTTAAATAGCTAGTCAAGACGAAGGCTCTGCGAGAAAAACTCCAGGGAAAACAGAAGGAGGAGCTTCGAGACTCAATAGTCGTAAGCTTCCCAGAGGACCCTGAAGAAGCAGCAGACTTCCAGAACAGGGGAGCAGACAACCTACCCCTAGAACTCAGAGGAATTGCCCTTTGGTTGATAAGACAGGACTTCGCCCAATCATCCTACACCATCCTAGGAATAGGAGGAGTTTGGGTGCCAGTGGAATACATCAACAACCAGTGGTATTACACTTACTGGAGTCCGGAGGAAAGAACATTTTGGACGACCAAAAGGGATCTCATCGAAAACCCGAATAAACAAGGTTTGGGGACATTAGCTGAACCCTACCAGACCGAAGAAGCCAGAAAAAGAGATACTTCTTCAGAAGAAGACACGAACACTGACAAACGGTCAGAGTCTTCAAGAGAAAGAACTCCAATATTGCAAAGACACGGAGTGGACAGAAGTTAATACAGTCTTCACGTCGAAACACAGCTGCTGCCAGAAGTAGAGACCATCACTAGGTAACTAAAAACAATCGATATCAGCCCACAACGAAGGTTGAATGAAGCCATCGACCAACTCATAATGGCCACAATGACTTCCACCGAAGAAAGAACTGCAGACGTCACCTTCCAAAGCCTACAGGAAGGATCCTCTATCCAAACCACCTTTACCCCTATCCCAGTACCAGACCCAGCGCATGGGAGTGGAGGCGGCGGAGGAGGAGGAAGAAATCCTCCAGGAGGAGGAGGTAGTCCCCCAGGAGGAGGTGGTGGTCCCCCATCCCTCCAACCAATGGCCGCTGCAATGCAACAAGCAGCCCAAGGAGGAGGAGGATTGGATGGACACCCACCAGACATCTTCGATGGAAACAGGAAAAACGCAGAATCATTCATGTATGACTTCACAGTCTGGGCCTGGATCAATTCGCACAAGAGAGTAATGGCCCAACCCTTGAGCCGAGTAGCCTTGGCCATCACCTATATCAGAGGGGATAGGGTTCGAGAATGGACCAAAGCCCAGATCCGCGCTGCCAATGATAGAGTAACTGGAGGAATGAACGCAGACAATGACCAACATTGGATAAGGTTCAAAAACGACTTCATTAGCACCTGGAAGGACGACAGCTTACTCGAAGATGCTCAATTTAAACTGTCAGCATTGAGCATGAAGAGAGATATGCCCCTACACGAATACATTTCCACCTTCAATGCCCTCATCACCGAACTAGGGTGGGACAGAAACCATCAGGGGACAGTTCGAGCGTTCAGAATGGGGCTGAAATCCTGGTTAGCCACTGCGATTTTAAGAAAGGATAACTGTCCAGCAGACGATGACCTTGAAGGGTGGCAAGAGGCCGCTAGGAAGGAGGTTGTCAAAGCCAAAAGGATCAAGCAAGAAGCTGGAGGATTCAGAAGGGGTGGACTCACTGTTCGGGAGAACATGTTCCAACAATTCTTCAAGGACCACCCTATCCCAAAGAAAGCTCCCAGAGACCCAGATGCCATGGACGTAGATGTCATCGACACTAAACCCAAGGGCCGACCCCCAGGAAAGTTCCAACAGCTCACATCTGAAGAGCGAAAGAAACTTATGAGTAAAGGACGATGCTTCAGATGCAAGAAACAAGGGCACATGTCCAGGAATCGCCCAGACAGGAAGATGACACCTGGGAAGAAGCCCTCAGCCAAAGTCATGGAGGCTGAAGAAGAGGAGTCTACCGTGGAAGATGACAAGGATGAAGTAACGTCCCAAGCATCCACAAAGGTCGGATCAATCAAAGGGAAAGGAGGGCTAATGGCGCATATCAATGCCTTAACCATCGAAGAAAAAGAGGAGTTATTCGACAAACTGATTAGCGAGGGTTTTTGAGAAGTTCCAAGCCGACGGCCTGGCTTAGGAATACTAGCATGAGCAGAGAAGAACAAGAAATGTACATTAAACGACTCACTTCCATGAATGTACCATTTTCCTTTCAAACTGCTCATGCAAAGGCCGAAGAAACAGCTCTGTTGGACAGTGGAGCTACAGAAAATTTCATCGATGAAACTACCTGGAAAAGGATGAGGGTCGGAAGGTGGCCTCTAGTCAAACCAATCAAAGTCTATAACGTCGATGGAACAGAGAACAAACAAGGAGAAATGACTCACTACTGTCGCTTAAGAGTCTCCTACAATGACCAAGAAGACCTCCAAGAGTTTTACATCACAGACTTAGGGAAGGACCGTCTAATATTGGGATACCCATTCCTCCGAACCTTTAACCCAAAAGTAGATTGGAGGAAGGGGAAGCTGCTTGAAGGCACAGTCAAAATCCAAAGCAGCATGTACAAACACCTAGATCGCATGGTCACCAGGTGGCAAATCAAGGCCATTAAGAGTCTGGGCAAGCCTAAGGAAGGCGAAGCCATCTACGTCAGAAGGACGACCATATCCCAGGAAATGGCCAAACAATACCATCAGAAGGACACCATACAACTACACGAGGTACCAAAGGAATACCAGAAGTACAAGGAAGTTTTCTCCGAGGAAGCAGCCAGAAGGTTTCCTCCTGACCGAAACCCAAATGCCACAGTGGAATTATTACCAGGAGCTCCAGAACAGTTAGACTGCAAAGTCTACCCCTTAACCAAACCGGAAACGGAAGTACTGAAGAAGTTCCTTGCAGAAGAACTAGAAAAGGGATTTATCGAGGAATCAGCCTCACCTTACACCTCCCCTGTATTCTTCATAAACAAGAAGAATAGCGCCGATAAACGACTCATCATCGATTATCAAAAACTCAATCAATGGACAAAAAGGGATAATGGTCCCTTACCTCGAATTGACCGTCTTTTGCAACAAATGGAGGGGAAGGAAATCTTCTCAAAGTTCGATATCAGATGGGGGTACAATAACATTCCTATTGAAGAAGGAGACCAACAGAAAGCAGCCTTCAAAACACCACTAGGAACGTACCAACCAAAAGTGCTGTATTTCGGAATGAAAAACGCCCCAGCTCAATGGACGCGATTGATGTGGCGCGACTTCAGGCCATGGAGGGACAAGTGGTTCGATCACATGGACACTTCAGCAGGCAGTTATATGGACGACTTCTTCATAGCCAGCAAGAAGACGCCTACAGGGAAGGAAGGACACAAGCAGTGCACGCATGAATTACTTGGACTGATGGCCAAACATCGATATCATTTACGACTAGCAAAGTGTCGATGGGAACAGACACAAATGGAATTCCTAGGAATCCTAGTCGAAGCAGGGAAGATGAGGGTGGATCCAGCCAAACGAGATGGGATCAGCACGTGGCCTCAAGTTCTACAGAGCAAGGTGGACGTCTGGCGAACCATGGGAGTCTTACAGTACCAAAGGAGGTTCATACCAAATTTCGCTCATATGGCCAGGCCCATCTTTGCCACCATCAAGAAAGGACAAAAGTTCAAGTGGACCAAGGAAGCGGAGATTGCCTTGGACAGTCTTATCAAGAAGATCGAAGCCGATCCTCAAATAAGTCACCCAAACCCTGATAAACCCTTCGAAGTGGAAATAGATGCCTCAGATTATGCAACAGGGGCAGTGCTCATTCAGAGAGATGAAGCAGGGAAACGAATGGAAGTGGGATATCATTCAGAGGCCCTCAATCAAGCAGAAAGGAATTATGACGTCTATGATCGAGAATTCCTGGCCCTCATCAGAGCGTTCAAATTCTGGAGATATCTTCTGGAAGGCTCCCCGCATCGAGTCAAGGTTTACACCGGTCATGCCAACCTAATCAAACACAGGGAGGCGCAAAAACTCTCCGGCAAGGTGGCCAGGTACATAACCTTTTTAGCAAGGTTTGATTTCGACATCTGCCACCTGCCTGGGAAGAAGAATGCCATTGCAGACGCCTTGTCAAGAAGATCAGATCACATACCATCAGAAGGGGAGGAGATCAAGGCGATACCCCTTCCGGACCACTTGTTTATCAAACTCATCAGACCAATGGCGGTCGAGGAGGAAGTCCGAAAACAACAGAAACGAAAGGAGAAGCTGTAATCCTTGAAGAATGGGAGATGAAGTACGGTATCCAAAAGAGAAGGGGGTACTATTGGCATCAGCAAGCCATAGTAGTACCAAGGCCGGAACAGATCCAGAAAAGCTTGCTGGAGATCTACCACGATGGGCCTACAGCTGGACATCCTGGGTGAGCTAAAACGCAGCAAGATCTCCGGCGATACTACTGGTGGCCGGGAATGGGCAAATTCATCGAAGGATACATAAAGGGATGTGCAATGTGCCAGTCAAATAAGGTTATACACCACAGGAACACCCCTGGGTTATACCCAATCAATCCAGAACCTGAGGCACACCCCTTCCAGACAGTAGCGATGGATTTCATCATCAAACTCCCCACTTCAAACGGATACAACGCAATCCTAACCATCACCGATCACGATTGCACCAAGGGTGTCATCTTGATACCGTGTCGAGAGACAATGAATGCAGAAGAGCTGGCGAAGGAATACAAAAATCGAGTATTTCCCTTCGTAGGGATACCCAGCAAAATCATCTCAGACCGGGACACAAGATTCACTAGTAACTTCACAAAGGAAGTTTGTTCCCAACTGGAGATAGAGCAGAACATCAGCAGTGCCTACCATCCCCAAACAGACAGGCAATCAGAAAGAACAAATCAGAATGTCGAAGACATTCTACGAATCTTTTGCAATTACCAACAAACAAACTGGGCAGACTACCTCCCAGTCATGCAATACATGCTGAATGCACGAGTATCGGCCACAACAGGAAGAACCCCTTATGATCTATGGATGGGGTATGTGCCAAGAGCGCATCAGCCGGAACGCCCAAGTGAGATGCCCAGAATAGAATGGTACAACACGAGGATAAAGGAAGCAAGGCAGGAGGCGCAAGAAGCAATGAAGAGGGCGCAATCATTGTGGAAGAAAAACACAGGGTTCAAAGGATATCAGAAAGACAAGAAGGTGTGGCTCGAAGCAAAGAACATCCACACGACTCATCCAACTACCAAACTGAGACCCAAACGATATGGCCCCTTCGAAATCACAGAAGTCATAAGCCCTGTGGCTTATCGATTGAACCTTCCAGAACAGTGGAAGATTCATAACGTGTTTCATGCAAGTCTACTAACACCATACAAGGAGACGGAGGAACACGGGCCTAACTATGAAGGGCAACTACCAGATCTGGTCGAAGGACAAGAAGAATGGGAGGTCGAAAAGGTGTTAGACTCTCGAAGACGTGGGAGGACGAAGAAACTGCAATATCTCTTAAAATGGAAAGGATATCCCGAAGCAGAGAATACCTGGCAAGACAAAAAAGATATCTTTGCACAACAACTGATTGAAGAATATCACAAAGAACATCCCACGGCTATAAGAACTGCAAGGATACAAAAGGAAGGGTCAATGGACAGCGAAGAGGCCCATCACCCCATCACAGTTCTCACCCAAGCTTCTCCCAACTCACACTAGCTCACATGTCTAAGGCCCCTTCGCCTACTCCCTCACACATCTCAGTAGTATCCACTCGTCCCAGCACACCCGAAATCCTCCGAGTTCCCCCTCGGAGGGAAGATGCGTCTACAAGCAGGGAGGAAGCATCCCTAGTGTCGAAGAGCTCCAGGTACCGCCAGGGCTTGGAGTCACCCAAGTACGCGAAGGATCATTGGCACATTGGGAAGGTAGCAGTGCCGGAGGTGAAGCTTTGGGGTTCCAAGAACCTGTCCAGCCTGCCTCCGAATCCCCTGATGAAGGGGCAAGAGGAGCTGGCGCAACCCTCACAGAGGGGCAGACTGGTCTCCCACCTCGGACACCTGCCAGTACCAGCCGATCCCTGGAGGAAGAAATCACCCCTACCCCAGCCTCGCCACACACCACCACCAGCCAACAAGCCACACCTGAACTGGTGGGTCACTAGGGAGACCAAGAAGAGGACGACCACCCAGGAGAAGGGTGGATTAGGTGGAATCCGAGTCGCAGTTTCACCAAGACCGAAGTTCTACAGGAGGACACATATAAATGGAAAGGAGCTAAGTACCAGAAGTTCCTCATCCAAAATGGAGACCCTAAGGTGTTTAGCACCATGGGAAAGGGAAACCAGAGTACAGAGAAAGCCTCCACCCTGCCCCTAGTCGGAGGGTCTTCCCTTGGGAATGCAAGGAAGAAGACCTCGAGAAATTCCTACCGGAGCATTACTTCCGGGACCGGTCATTGATCAGAGGGGCAGAATTGGTCAATGACAATGGGATTTTTGCAGAAATGTATCGCCTCCAATCTTCAGCAGTCGAGAAGAGTACCTCGACCTAGAGCAAGAACGGCTCAGCAAGGAAGCACAGACACTCACTAACAAGTGGGTCGAACTCGACCGGAAGAGGGGAATGTCGAGTCAGAAATCTGAGAAGCAAAAAAGTACCTCACCGAAGCCCAAGCCCTGGAGAGGATCAGAGAGGCCTACGACAACAGAAACCCAAAAGCGTTGATCTCCCCAGGAGAAGGAGGGGATTGGTTGATGAGCATGGGAATGGGGCAGAGGTACCATTACCCCACACGCCAAAAGTCCTCGAAAACTGCCACTATCATGGCTTGGGAGCAGGCCATACAGAGGATCAATGCCACGACCCTCATAACAAGTGTCGCCTGGAGACTCGCGCAATTTTACCCCGACACATTGGCAAAGTACCTCGATGCCCCTATGCATACCTCCAAAGCAGAAGGGAGGAAGTAAAAATCAGGAAAGTCGAGACCGCATTCAGAAAACCTTGCAGCCCTTTCCTGCCGCTCCCACCATCCATCTCCCACTGGATTGGTGGAGACCATCCAAGGAGTCCGTGGCCAGCTTCCTGGAGAGGGAAGTCAAGATGCCTCCAGCCCTCACGCACTTGCTAGATCCAAGGGACCGAAAAGGGGGAGAGGGCAGTCAACCCTGCGTCGCATGGTGGCATCCTCTGCTGCACGCAAAGGGAAGGGATGAGGGACTCCAACTCTTACCCCCAATGAGGACTCCCAACTCGGCCCTCACATCTTATCTCAAGATAAATTCCCTATGACCAATGAATACCTGACTATGTGTCAGGAGGTCTGGAATTGCACCAGGAAACATGCACAAGACGCCTACCCCCTCACACACATGGGGGTTATCGTAGGACTCTTTCGCGCGAAACAACGAGAAAAAGAAAGGAAGGAGAGGGAGGACCGGGAGAAGGCGGAAGCAGAAGGGGACCGCCACTTCAAAGGAGGAGAAGACTATGACGATTACATTGACTGGGAGGCCCAAGATCGAGGTGACTGAGAGCTGTGGAAAGCTCGACCTTAAAGAGGAGATGATGTTATGGACTTACCTCAATCTACAGGGCAAGCCACACCTCCTGGTCCTGGAACCCATCCCCCCTCCTCTTGATCCACACCCATTCCCATTCCCAAACACGCCTGTATGCACTGGGCCTTCTGCAAGAAGTCTGGATGCCGGTGGCATGCCTAGGCTCACTATTGTTCTGATATGTGGTACCTTTGTTCTGACATTCTGTGGGACTTACTGTGGTCTGATACTGATATGCTTACTGATCCAATGATTGGATGCTTACTGATCCAATGACTGACTGTTCCCATGCTATTGTTCCAAAATCCAAAAACGCACTCTATGATATCATAGCTTACTGATGGCTTACTGATACTTAGGAGGAGCTGACAGGCCTGAGAAGATTGCTTATTGATCGTATTTGCTACTTACAAATCCCTAAGTAGCAGACTTGTATTTAAACCTCTCAGCAGTTGTAGAGTCGAGCCAAGCTTGACTTAATCATACATTGGTCTTGCTGACTATTGTCTCACCTATTGGAGTGACCCTCTTCATTGTCTAAACAACTCTCGCTCCCCTTGGATAACATCCAAGGAACTTTGAAGCTTAGTGATTGAGCTATATCAATCAGCACTCCAAGACAGGTGAGATGCTACTGCGAACTCTATCAAGAGTCGAGCGTCAGCGATTCTTGACAGTCTTGGAGTGCTGATTGATATAGCTCAATCACTAAGCTTCAGGGTTCCTTGGAAGTTATCCAAGGGGAGCGAGAGTTGGTTAGACAATAAGAAGGGTCACTCCAATGGGTGAGATGATAGTCAGCAAGACCAATGTATGATTAAGTCAAGCTTGGCTCGACTCTACAACTGCTGAAGGGTTTAAATACAAGTCGGCTACTTAGGAATTCGTAAGTAGCAAGTATGATCAATAAGCAATCTTCTCAGGCCTGTCAGCTCTTTCCTAAGTATCAGTAAGCTATCAGTAAGCTATGATATCATAGAGTGCATTTTTAGACTTTGGAACAATAGCATGGGAACAGTCAGTCATTCGGTCAGTAAGTATATCAGTATCAGACCACAATAAGTCCCACAGAACGTCAGAATAAAGGTACCACACATCAGAACAATAGTGAGTCTAGGCATGCCACTTGCATCCAGACTTCTTGCAGAAGGCCCAGTGCATACAGGCATGTTTGGGGATGGGAATGGGTGTGGATCGAAAGGAGGGGGGATGAGTTCCGGGACCAGGAGGTGTGGCTTGCCCTGTAGATCGAGGTAAGTCCATAACAGCCTGCCAGGACGGGCGACGATAGCGACCCGGCCCTCCTCCCACCATCGCAGCCGCGCTCACGTCGGGTGCCTGCCAGGACGGGCGACGATAGTGACCTGGCCCTCCTCCCACCATCACAGCCGCGCCCGTGTCAGGTGCCTGCCAGGACAGGCGATGATAACGATTCAGGCTCCCCACTACCAGCCTGCCAACGTCAAGTTCAAAACCAAACATCTGCAAGTCATGTTGATGGACAAGCCCAGAAACATGCTGACCCCCCCCAGCGCCGCCGGGGCCATCATGGTCGTGCCATTGCAGATGACGAGGCAAGTGATGCAAATGACGAATCTGATCAACTTTGCAATAACGAAGAGGAGGAGGAGGAGGAGGAGGAGGAGGAGGAGGAGAACTTGGAGGCCATGTATGGTGTGGGTGCTGATACCCTTGTGAATGAGGTATGTTTATCGCCAGTCTTCAGTTCGAGTACTCATCGGTTTGCCATCCAAACTTATAGCTCGTGCAATTTGATGACGAACTGAGTGCACCCTCCTTGAGCCCTGTGAACTTACACAACGTCGACAAGATGTATCCAGCGCTAGACGATGATGAAGATGAGTACGAAGTCAACGAACCACCCAAAAAGGTATGTTCATCCTCAAAAAAATGAGCTGCTACGTGTCTGATCATGAAATTTCAGAAGTCACGTACGGAACTTTGCCATGGAGAGATCCCGACATGGACACAAAGGCCTGTGCTACCAGGGGACCCCGAGGCTGAGTCCTCAGTTCAGGCTGCCACATCACGTTCAACGACAACATCTCAGAAGAGGAAGAGGAACCCCAATAGAGACAACCACGTTGAGCAACGTGTTCTAAACGTTAGCGACCAATTTCCGCTTGCATCATATCACCGCCCCGCAGCAGGGCAGATCCTTGGCATCATTGGCCAACCAGACAACCTTCGGAGCCTTCTCACCTACACTGTTCGCCATGTCATCAAATATGTGATTTTAGTGAACACCTACATTGAGATGAAAAAGGCCCATCCAACACTCTGTGGGATCTTCATGCTTACTGCACACAAGTTGAAACAGCAGGTATACGCCAATCGGATGGAGGAGGATAAGCAATTTCAGAAGGATGTGGCCGGAATGGTGAGTCCTCTTCGCTCATGTGAACTTGT
The DNA here is from genome assembly GCA_022376545.1 of Russula dissimulans. NCBI lineage: Eukaryota > Fungi > Basidiomycota > Agaricomycetes > Russulales > Russulaceae > Russula > Russula dissimulans. Next base: position 11,107 of record WTXJ01000127.1, read on the forward strand.
ACTGATATTCCTTGTGCTATAGTTGGGTAACCGGCTGTCAGGGTTCCGGAGTAACATCAAGAACGCGGTCACTGTTGGTCTGGTCAAGGCGTGGTACCACCTTGATGGACCCGATGTCAAGGCAAATGCAACGCGTCTCTTAGGGCAGCAGAGTATATATTTCCATCAAACAATGTGCGCCATGTCTTTTTTTGTATGATCTACGACTCAGGGTTTACTCTATAGATGGGGCCTGATTTTATTATCAAGACAAGCCCATATTACCACTCAGCTGTCATCTCGGTCCTCCAGGACAAGTACTTTACAGCTGACAAAGGTCCCTCCCTTGTCATGAAGCATGCTGACTGCTTCAAATCATCCATCCGTGACCGCCCTTCCGAGATAGAGGTAACGGCACCAATGGTCGCCTTTGCTGCCACCTGTGTATGGTTTACTTTTTGTTTATATTAAATATGTCTGACTTAGGCCCGGCTTAGATCCACGTGGCATTGACACAGCTCTGCTCCGATGGTAAAGGGATGCTGCACCAGCAAGCATTCAACACAGATCAATATGAGGGGGTCTATGACACTCACAGGACATACCTTAAAAACATCCACTCAAAATCCGCCACAAAGTACCATCGCATGATGGCAGATATTTATACGGCAGCATCGTGAGTTCTACTCACTCATCCTTTGGCCCATGTTAATCACAGCGGACAGTGTCGGGACTCAGCACAATCGAAGCGGACTTAGTCAGGCAGATATTGATATTGATGGCATGCCTGAGTAGTTACATGTAAATACAATACGATCTAGCTTTATGAATTACAATGGACACAAGTTTGACGACATATGAATCGGAGAACATTAAGAGATAAAAAGAAAAAAGAACAAATAATCATGAATACACTTAAATCCTACCAAGTCTACGTGAAATTGAGACGGCTTGCTTTACGATTATTTGATCAAATTTGAGCACATTTTAAGTCGACTTTAGGCTGATCAGGATCGCCTAACATTAGATTCTGTAAAGTATGCTCAAGTTTTCTCAAATTTTATGGGCATCCCAAATGAGTCAAATTGGTCACATTATCATAAATGTGAGTCGCTTTGTACAAAGTTGAATTTTCCCTCATCCCTGATGAAACAGTTGGCATTTGTCACAGAGGGTGCGTTGATATGGGTATGCATTTCTAGGAGATACAAAGTGATTCAGAAGAAATAAATTAAGCAAGAGGTCCATGAGATTCATGTATCCAGTATACTGCACCAGCAGAACCGTGACAATAAATATGCATAATACGAAAACGCTAAGCAAATTACGGTCGTGCAATTGCCCGACGGTAGGCCAAACCAGGCATAGGTATCATAGGCACCCGCGCCGGTGCGGTGAGGATATGACGCATGCGACGGAATAGCACACGCATGCGCGATGACGGCGCACGAACGAAAACAACAGGCTTCTTGTTGACTCTGCGTTGGGCCGCAGGGAGGGAGATGAGCACGATGGACTCGACGACGTCCAAATCGGCGCACGACCGGTCGAGTTCGCCGAGCGGGATCCCGAGAGCGTAGAAGATGGCGCGCGTCGTCGACGTGCAGGTAGCGGGGAGCACCTGGGGCGGACAGAGTGTCGCCGCGGCGCCGTGATTGCGCTCCTTGTGCTTGTTATTTTTATTATTACTATTATTACTATTTCCGTTCCGAGAGTGCCACCAGGTTTCGCAGGCGAGGAGTTGTAGCGCACAGAGCTTGCAGCTGCTTAGGGGCACGAATGGGCGCAGCGTGTGTGAGCAGTACTGTGGGAGGTAGGGCACGCGTGCGGTGGGCGGGGCATGTGCCGCTAGTGCGTAGTAGGAGGTGCGCGTGAAGGGCGTTGTCGTTGGGGAAGGTGGGTGGATCGGCGAGCGGGGAGAGACGGGCGAGGCGAGCGTTAGGGTGAATTTAGGGAGCTCAGGGCACGCCGCGTTATCTTCTTCACCATCCTTCTCGGCGACGATGGGGCCGGCACCAGTGGAGGGGGTGGCCGGTGAGGGGGATGGAGGGGTGATGATGAGGCGCAGGGTCGGCGCGAGGCGGCTTGCCTTGTTGTTGAGGAATTCGTTCGGCGTGATGGGTGCACCGGATGCTTCGTGAAGGCCGGAGAAGACGACTCCGGAATTACGGTCTGCGAATGCGAGTGCGGCTGTGACTGTGGCGGTGGAAGGAGATGAGTCAGTGGAAGTAGAAGCGCGTGAGGGGTCAGGGGTGTGTTGTTCCCCTCGGGTTAAGCGAGGACGTGAGGCGCGTAATGACGCAGACGAGCACTGCAAGCGCCGTGGCGGGTAGTAAGGATCCGATGAGGAAGGAAAAGGGAAAAGGACCTGGATAACGGACTCACACTATCTCTCGAAGATACACTCGACTGAGATCCTGCACAGCAGGTTGGCCGGCATTGGAGAGCAGCGACCTGGAAGAAAATCCGAGTTAGCGTCTTGTCAATGGCACGATGAAGTGCACCCACGGTTTGAGGCTCGTCTACGCATAGTTCATCCATAGTCACAGAAGAAAGCTCGGAATTCATGATAAAAAAGGCGGTTTAAAGATTCTTTGCTTTGCTTGAGGAAATCCATGGCTTTACGTAGCTTTCGATGTCAGGGGTTTGAACTCGAGACAGCGTACATTGCTACGTCACGTGAGCGCGACATGGAACCGGCGATAAAGATCGAGCCCCTTTTGCCCCTCCATTCACACATGGCGCATACCACGGAGAGGATGGGGCCATCGGAAATCCCAACATACCTCCGTGGTTAATAGAGTGTGTGCGCGAGCACAGTAGACCGCCGACAAACTGCAAACGTGCAGTTGGCAAGTTTGAAGTCAAGGTCAACAAGGGGGAACAGTAGCATTTTGGTACGCGCAAGTCACGTAATGTGTACCACTGTTGTTACTACAGTGTAAGGCGCAAATTTCCGGCGTCTCGGCTACCGGAAATTTGTGCTGGCTTCTCCTCCCTCAAATCGCATCCGTTTGCCGTGAAAGAGGGTGCATTAGAATCGCATCGATCAGTAGAATAAAAATTTTATCTTAGAGATTTAAAAAATGTTAAGTGCTCATTGATTTTTATGCAAAACGAAACAATTTCAAACTCCCACTTACCCACGCTTATCATCACTGTTATGAGCTCAAGGGTGATCAAAACATGTATTTATAGAACTCTTGGTCCATCGTGTGTGGTCAGAGATGCAATAATATCAGTGGGGAGGCCAAGATTTGTACTTCTCGCGAACGTGGCCTGCTGAGCATTGAGTCCTTTTCTGGAAAGAGTGTTACCTAAGCGAACCTCACACGCGATTAATATTGTAGCACATACCTATACACGTCCAAGACTTTTGGCGGTGCGCGGGCAGGCAGGCAGGCAGGCCTAGGCAGACATGTGTGGGAAGACGGGCATGCCACGCAGGCAGGCGGGCGTGTCACGGTGGGGGTGCATGCATGTAGGTATGGGCGTGTGTGTGGGCAACTTGCGATTTGTCGCATCATACTGTAGTTGCAATTTTTATTTATTTATTCGATTTCTGCGTGCTGCGCCTCGGAGTACATGACCCCACGTAGGCTAGGCAGGCGTCTGGGCAGGCGTTGGGGCATGCAAGCATGCGGGTGTGCCACGTTATCGACTTTTGCACGCGTGTTATCTAAGCGAGTTTAGCTGTTTCACGCACTCAACATTTGCTCAATTAGCTCCATTTCAGTAATTAGATCTGTATTTAGCCCATTTTTCATGGGCGCCTAGGTACAAAAGTGGACCTAAAAATGAAACAAGCGCCCAAAATCTCAAAATCTCAGAATTGGCATATTTTTGCCACTTTCCCTCTTAGATTTCAGCCGCTTGGCCGGGCACGCAAAATTCCGGCTCCCACAGAGACGCTGGAAATTTGCGCCTTACGCTGTAGTCCCGAAGGTAATAGTTTGAGGGTTGCTGAAGTCGGATCGGATAGGTCGGGGCGTGATTCGGCGGTCCACGTTGTTGCCTGAGATCCGATCGTCGTCCGGGTGATTCGAGAACGAGAGCAAGAAGGGGGAGAAAGAAGAAAGAAAAAGAGGCTGAGCAGCCCAAGACGAGATGACGGAGACGCGAGTCGGCACGGCGGCGCGGTAAGGCGTTCGAAGTCGTCTAGTCGAGAAAGGCGAAGTCGAGTAAAAGAGGGACGAGAGTCTTGATGTCGCGCGAAGAGAAGAGAAGAAAGAGAGGGGAATTAATTGGCTGAAAATCGCCTGCCTCAACACGAGGCTCTTCGAGGCTTTAAATACATGTCCGGTCATCTAAACAGGATCTACGGAGGTGGCGAGGCGTATGGTATCGTTCTGGGGTGACGAGCGGGTATGAAGTGTAAATGACGCAGAGTGTATGCAATTTGTCGGCGAGGAATGTCGCCGCGTGGGCATGTCGAGCCTTCGGACGTCGGCTGCTAGTGGTGTCGTATGGTAGCGTACGAAAAGAGGGCTAAAAGTGGATTAAAGGATGACGGGCGTACGAATTTCATTATCTACAATTCTCCAGTGCGAGCGGGACAACCCAGGGAAGGCGACGGCCGCGAGTTCAGGATTCCGGCGTAGTGGGTCCTGGCGACGCTTGGACGCTAGCTCGATCGAGGCGGCTTGTCAGGGGCTTGGGCGATGCGGGTGTTCTTCGGCGCGTGGTCGTTTTGGGGTGAAGAGAGGGCCGAGAGGAAGAGGAGGTGGGACTCGTGGGAGACGGAGGGAAAGACGAACATGTGGCGAGGGCTGACGTGCTGACAAATCGATGTGGTGGCATGTGAGGCGAGGGGCGATGGCAGATTAGATTGTCGGGCTCAGCTCAGATCCGTGTGCGTGGGCGCTCCGGATCGCTCGTTCCGAGGTCAGCCGTTGGCCTCACCTTACATTGTGGTGGTACAAACCCCTGAATGTGCAACGTGGGGTGCGGGTGTACAGGAAACGAATGACCGAGGAGCCATTGGATGATGGGGATGTCGAGGATACAGTGGGAGGTTGGGTTGCACTTCGAGATGCACTTTCCGAACTTCCAGCTGCGATTGTCCGTGGACCATTGGCGGACCAGGAGTTGCCGTGGCTATTCCGGGTCCTCATGTCGCCGCTCCTCAGGCCTTTGTCCATCATGGTTGGTGAATATGACATAGATGACTTGGTGGGAAAGAGGGTCCACACGTTTTATCCTGAAAAGTGGGTCGTGGCTACTCAGAGCGCCTCAATTTTCCTTATTACGATTGTCTTTGGCGGCATTCACTTTTCCCTCTAGCATAGAGCGAACTCTCCGGCGTGTCGCTTCACTCTCTATAACGTGTGTCCCGATTGGGTTTGTCGTTCTCGGGATATTTGGAACTCTAGTTGACGAGATTTTCTTTAACGATCAAGGAATTTGTAAAGCTATTGTCGCATTTCCACTGCTTTTACTTAATATACCTAGTCGATTGGCATTGCTCATACTCCCTTTACTATGTCTTAGATCACTTCCTCCTGTTGCCACGATGTAGGCTGGTCTGCAGGAACAGTGTAAGGTGAGGCAATAGCCACGACCATCCCGCCCCCATTCTCAATATTGCCCCTTTCCCTTCTCGTGATAGCTAGCTCCCTCTACGTTACAGCTTCATACGACGCTCGTACGACGTCACTGGCGACCAACGGCAACCTCACAGCGCGCCCACATCGGCCGACGCTTGCACGTTGTCATCGTCTATACCCATACAGCTAACTCCGAATATATTTACTACCCGCGTATCACCCCGGAAGCCGGAAAATGTATCTGAACCTCCAAAATACTCGTAGAGAGTAAGCGACTCAGTACGCGATAATTGACCCCCTCTTTCTCTTCTCTTCTTTCGTGTGACTTCGTCAGTTCTTTCGCTTGCCTTCTCGCCCCTCAATTTTTTACTTCGAATGCCTTACCACGCTGCCGTGCCGACTCGCGTTCGTCTCGACACCCCTTTCTCCCCCTGTCTTGCTCTCGGCTCTGGTCGGACGACTCTCGCACCTTGGACAACAACACGGATCTTCCGATCTGTGTATCAACTCAACTCATCTCAACTTCGACCAACATCTCTCCCTACTCCCTAGGAACCCTACCCAGCCGAACGAACTCTCCGTGCGGCGACACGAAGTAGAATGATGTCGCGTGGATCGGCCGGAATACATTGGTCACCAGAAATAATTGCTGCGATTTCGTTCACAGTAGGAGGATTATAACGTCGACGGTCCTTCGAAGGGTCTGCAACTATTCGAATGGATACACGCTCTGATGGGTTTCGTTGAACGTCGTGGAAAGCACGATGGAGAAGAACAGAATAAGGATTTGTTTCATTCAAGGTGTGTTGTAGAATTCGCAACGTGTGGATGGATGGCATGTCATTGTTAGAGACGCGATGGTGCAAAGCATCTTCAGGGTCAAAGAAATAAAGCTGTGCATATTGAGGATGTTGATTCGCGTTCGGGGTGAGAGGACTGCCCTCGGAAAGATTGATAAGAAGCCAGGCGCCGCATGGCACGTGCGTGTCCGGGTGCGTCATCTCGCCCGCGCCCGCTTGCCCTCTCCGTATGAGGCTCTCGCCGGTTTGCTCCTTCATTATCAAAATCGGGAAGATCGACCAATCGCAAGTGAGATTTATCTCTGCTTCCAATTCATATAGTAAGTAAATAGACAAGTTAGTCATGCCAGTGCATAGTCGTTCTGGCGGAGAACTCAGCGCAAGAAAACCCTTTCTGGGAGAATTCTGTGAGTTCTCAAAGCCTGTTTCCTGGAGGACATGGGTCGCCAGGTCCTGGTGAGCTAGATTGGTTGAATTGATGCCCTCGGTGCGACACCGCTAAGGGAAAATAAGGCCAGTGAGCAACGAGATCTCGCTTGAGATCTGACGGGATCTTTTCGAGAACTCCCCTCGGCCCGGCGGCCAAACTGGTACTCTGTCCTACTGTTCTCCCCACTCGTTGCGCTCACAGATGCGGGGGTATTGCGGAGGATCGTAATAACCGAGGGCATCTTTGAGCAAAGGAAACCCTGTTTCGTATACTTTCCGCGGGGATCGTGTGGAATGACTGCTGCAAGAGGATTTTGGGCGGCTCTCGTGCTCCACGGTGCCCTATTGTACCACGCAAGCGTCCATGACATGACACGGCGTTAGCAAACTTCTTTTAAACATGGCCTTTCTTGAACGTCCTGCTCTTTGCCTCCCCTGCCCTTTGCCTCCCCTCACGAGGCCTTTTTGTCCTTTCACTCTCAGTTCTCGTTCAGTGACTAGCCATCGCTGCCATGTTTATCATCCTCTCCCTTCTTGCTGCGCTTCCTTTTGCTTGGTCTCATCCGATGTTTGGCACCGAGCTGTCCTTCATGCCTGGGTTTCCCTATGGTTCTCAAACCGTGCGTGGTGTCAACCTCGGAGGGTGGCTTGTCATTGAGGCATGTCGTTATCCTTCTCCTGTCTAACCTCGAACTGAATCATTTGTCTTTCCTTAGCCATGGATAACGCCGAGTTTGTTCGATGGCACGGGCAACCCCGCTATCATCGATGAGTGGACATTTGGACAGTACCAAGACCCCCAGGTCGCGGAAAATAAATTGACCTCGCACTGGAACACATGGATTACCGAGAATGACTTTATAAAAATCGCAGGTGCCGGGTGTGTGCTTTAGTTGCATCGGTGCCTTTCAAGGTGCAGGCGCGGTCTGAACGAGGGCCATGTACTATTTTTAGGCTCAATCACGTGCGCATCCCAATAGGGTATTGGGCCTACGATGTCGTTCCTGGCGAACCGTTTATCCAAGGGCAACAGGCCTACCTCCTCAAGGCAATCGGCTGGGCAGCGAAATACAATCTTAAAGTCATCATCGATCTTCACGGGGCCCCTGGAAGTCAAAATGGGCACGCGGCGTCTTGTCCTCCCAATCTTGGTCATCTTCTAATGGTTATTTCAGGCTTGATAACTCTGGTAGAAAGTTACCGTTCCCCCAATGGCAGTCCAATAGCACCAATGTCGCGCGCACGAATGCAGTTATAAAGCGTATTGTGACTGAGTTCCAGTCTAACTCACAGGTTGTCTCGGTAATCGCTCCCCTCAATGAGTGCGTGTCGAGTCACACGTCCTCGATAACATCATACTGAAACGGTATTCTAGGCCGGCTGGATTTGACAGTCAGCAAGTGTTGGATGTCACTCGTCAGTATTGGTACGACTCGTACGGAAACATCCGGTAACACCCACTACCTGCGCTGGCTCGTGATGACGATACGCTGAACATACTTCCGTTAAGCTATCCCTCTGGCACCACCCAGCCGAGCAACACACTCACTCTCATCCATGATGCATTCCAGCCTTTGAGCTACTGGAACGGCTTCATGCCATCCCCACAATTTACCGGTGTCGCCATGGACACACATATCTATCAGATGTTCACCTATGACGTGTGTTCGCCATTTATACGGTCATAGCCTCCCCATAGACCCCTCACCATCGCAGACCGTGTCACTCAGCGACCAAGGCCATATCCAGTCTCTATGCGGAAACGCAGTACCTCTTACCGATTTCAATCAAAATGAGCTCTGGACGATTGTCGGCGAGTGGACACCGGCGATGACAGACTGCGCTAAGTACCTTAATGGTCGCGGGGTCGGTGCACGCTACGATGGATCAATCAGCCCTGGTGCCCCAAGCTATGGCAGTTGTGTCGGCAAGACTGGCAAAGGTTCAACATTTAGTCAAGAGTATAAGACATTCTTGCGGCAGACGTGGGAAGCACAGGTGAGCTCTTACAAACGACTGCAGTCGTTACGCATCTACGACGTGGTGTGCCATGCTGATGACGTCGTCAACTTTGGAAAGGTCATTACGTATGAGAAAATCAGCGGCTGGATACAGTGGACGTGGAAGACGGAAAGTGCTGACGAATGGTCATATTCCGCCGGCCTCAAATATGGTTGGATCCCACAGAACCCAACTCAGCGTATGTACCCCGATATCTGCGATGGTGCTTAGGACGCGTTACAGACCTTTGATTACGACTTGCGAGAAACGAGTTTGGGACCTCGGACCTCAGACAATGGACTAGTAGAACAATCGTGCTAGATGATGTCGTTACCTTTTTAGACGCTATTCTTCACGGACTGCCGTTAGAGTTTTTCCGCTCAAACAATAAAGTATCGCACGCGTAGGATAGTATGCGCTGCAACAGACTGACAAAGACTGACCTTGTGATTCCTTTCGTTGCACAGCCAACTCCTAGATACTATTAGCCGTCCTTTCAACTGCGTCTCTCAGGGAAAACCTCCTGTGCTGCAGAGGGCTGCCGAGTGCCAGCGAGAGATCATTGATGAAATTTGAAATGAATCACGTCCTTCTATTGGCTCTATCTCAGATTATCTCGGGAGATTTTTCCTGATGCAGCCACTGGTCCATGGTGACCCTGCGCGAGTCGTCGCTCCACAGGTATTACTGGCAGATCCCCTGAGCAGCATGCTCTATTACCCTTGCGTAATGCACGACTAGCTGTATCTACTAGCCCTGGATGGTGCAATACCACCAAGCACAAAGTTGGTGTACCCGTGTCAGTCGCATACATCAGCAAATTGGGAAGATTCCTACGAGGCAGTGTGGTGCTCACGTGTTTGACGTAAACCGGTAGTAGACCATAAGGCTTTGAACCTTGTTCTAAATATGATGCGGTCTTATGATGTGCTCGCGAGCTAGTCACGCCGTCTTTCCCACTCATAAACCCGCACGAGACTGATGCCAGCTTGTGCTGAACTTGACTGTTGATGCGAGTCTAATACCTGGATGTATGTATCTCATGTGGTCTTCACCAGGTTGTGAGAGAACTGTGCGCTATCATGAGGACGGGCATACAAAGACGAGTAACATGCATCCTCACTTCCTTGCATTAGGGACGCATTCAAGTCAGCTCAAACCTAGCAAATTCACACAACTTTTTGTAAATGTGATACAATTAATGTACAATTGAGACGTGTGTGCCCACAACTTGAGTCTGCTACAGTACTAAACCACTCTAGCAAGTCACTCAACTTGGCTCAAACCTTGCAAATGCAATTCACGTAAATCCATTACAGTAGACCAAAATTTTGTAAATATGATACAGTTAATGTACGCTGACACGGGCAGATTGGCATGCAGGCGTGGAGATGTGGGCAGGCGGGGGTGGGCGGCCAGCCATGCAGGCAGACTGGGAGATGGTTGGGCGTGCTGGTGCTGTGTGTTGTGTCGTGGTCGTTGCTGCCGCCGTGCGTCATGTTGCGGTCACAGCTGCCGCTGTGCGTCGTGTCGCGGTCACCACTGCCGCTGTGCGTCGTGTCACAGTCGCCGCTGCTGCTGTGCGTCGTGTCGTGGTTGCTGCTGCCATGCGTCATGTCGCGGTCGCCGCTGCTGTCGTGTGTCGTGTCACGGTCGCCGCTGCCGCCGTGCGTCGTGTCGTGGTAGCCGCTGTTAAGGTGGGTCGTGTTGCGGTTGCCGCTGCTGCCGTACATCATGTTGCAGCCGTGGCCGCTACCATGCGTCATGTCGCGGTCGGGGCTGCTGCAGTGCATCGTGTCACAGTCGTGGTGCCATGTACCATGTCGCGGTTGCGCTGCTGCCATGCATCGTGTCACGATTGTAGCTGCTCCCATGCCATTGCGACGCGATCACCACTGCCGCCATTGCCATCATGTTGCAGTTGCCGGTGGTACCGTGTCTGAGTGTGTTTGGTCCGCAGAGGCAAGCGTGGCCCTACTGCGTCATGTGATGCTCGGCCGGCTGGCGTCAGTGCTGAGGCTAGGGCAGATGCATGAGAGGAGGGGAGGCAGGAAAAGGAGAGGAGGAGAGTGAGTGAGCATGAAGGCTCAAGCTCGACTTGGAGATTTTTGCTTCGTAAGTCTGACTAAGCTCCTTACCCCAGGATAGAATACGCACGCCTCTGATGACCTGTGCAGGGTCCAGAAAGGTGAATACACGTTCATCTGGTGATTTAACAAACCCGATTTTTGGTAGACGTGCATAGCGAAACCTGTGGCGATATCAACTACGATCCACACCAAACCATCGTACCCAGGTGCAGGAAGTTCACTAAGCGCGGTGAGCGATCCTTCACTTCTGCATGCGAGGATGACACAAGGCCATGGAAATTTCCGATTACGTGGGCATGCCAGTATGGTTGGGCCTGCAGGCCTGTTTCTGTCTGTGCTAATGCCCAGTGTTCGTCTTTGTTTTTCAGTTTCTGCCATTCTGCCGTAAGGTGGGTGCCGTACCTTATGCCTCTTTTCATTCGTCATTGCTCGCCTTCTCATTGATCTCATCCCCTCTTCTCACCCTCAAAACTGACCATCCACTGAAGACCTATTCATCGTCTGAAGCCCCATTAGACCTCCTGCACAGCCGACGTCAGTCATCACCTCACTTGACCTTGTTGCGCCCAAACATTCTCTGCACAGCTGACGTCAATTGTCACCTCACTTGACCTTGCCATGCCCAAAAATTCTCGATTGATTCCTCTCTCGGACTGTCCCACCCATGTCTCCAGGCCCGGTGGCAGTGGCGTTGAGGAACTTGTAGCTCAGCGCTCAGTACTAGTGTCACGGATCGATTAACATGCTGTCAAATTTTCAAAAAGGGAAATGACGGCCCATAAAAGAAAAGGGTCTTAGCTGAATATCTCCCCATCCCCCCACTCTGCACTGCGCTGGTTCCTCTCCCCACTCTGCATTGGTTCCTCCCTCCTCTGTACTCATCCCATGTCACCTCTGACTTCTTGAACAACATTTCTGATCTTAAAATCATCGAGAGCACTCTCCAAGGTTCCTATCTTCATCATCAATGCCGCTCTTGGACTGACATACTATAGTGTTATGCAGAGGGGGAGCAGACACGCATGGGGCCCTTCGACGTGTGGCCATGCTGCATGTATTTCACCCCATGTAAGCCGTACCAACGCCCTGCACCTGTGCCCTGCTGATGGCAGGAGTCCCACAACACAAACACCATTGACGGAGTATTTTTTGCAGCAAGGTGCTCGAATGTGTATTTGCCTCCCAGTTGTCGCTCCTTTGTAGCGATAGCTCTTTCTGAGCACCATCTGTGGCATCATCACCGTGATATTGAGGTATGTCAATTCCTCGCTCTGTACTCACCCCATCACTCACCCCATGTTGTGGCGCCACAGTGACATACCCCTTCAAGGCCCTTCATGTTACTCTTGACCTCATACTCACAGCAAATACGATCTGTTCGGTGTATGCATGCCACATGATGAAGTCCTCTCAACAGAGGGTTCAGGAGACTCATTTGAGGCGTGCCCATGCATAATTATGTACTGTTCCTATGTGATTGTTTTAGTTCAAGAAATAGAAATCCTGTCTTGCCTCGTAAACCGATGTGATCTGATTCAATGCGACAACATGCTGACGAGCCTGAAACATTCTCTTATTTGATCATGAGTACAATATGGGATTGATAACCATCCACGAGCTTGTTGCAAGGTTGACTAGACCTCACGGACCCACTAACAGATGGTATTGGGCTGACACTTTCCAGTTCAGATTGTAATGGCCTCGCCCATCGAATGCCAGATTGCAGTAGAGTCATGTGCCAAAAGTCCGATTGTACTCATTTCACAAATTGGCTGCTGGATTGCAGTGGCTCGTGTGCTGACAGTCCGGCTGTGGTTAACTCACAAAAAACTGCGAACCCCAGAGAAGGCGTTATGAGACACATGCGAGGCTTCACTAAGTCACGCCGCCTTTCGCAACCCACACCGCGAGATATTAACTCACGAGGCGTTGCGAGATTTTTCACAATTTGCTGATGTACCGTGACAGTACCAATTACGGCAGCGCTGGTGGCGTTTTCTCTCGGGTGTCCACACCCGTTTTTGGATAAGAACCTCCCCAGTCACCATGACTCGTGGGACCGTTCGATTCAAAGTCGGCCAGAAGCTTTTCGGTTAGCCCTCCCGTAGCCGCATGGCGACTCGGTGGCGCAAGACCGGCCTGGGAAAAAACCCATTCGTTCGTGTAAAATGAAGAGCTTGACTGACATGACGGTAATTCAGTGAGCCTTCGCATCTACTCCTTCCTCAGTATCATCCGAGTCGGACTGGGCGGCGTGGCATGCATGGGGACCAATGGCGGCTCCAAGACAAACCTTGCCCTTTGGCATATTCTGTCGATGAATTGTGTACGTTGACCGTGACGCTGACATTTTGAATGAACGAACACGGCGCGAACTAACTAATGACGTAACCGCTGGGAAATTTAGCGCATAATGAAACGATCGTCCGTCGTCGTCGCAGTTTCAAAGTTAGCCAATAGCGATGAGATGATCATGAGGAGGAGAGACATCTCGCGTGACAGCTCCACACGCTGGGCAGTTTTCATGATCTGAACCTCTCAACCCAAAAACTACCGCTTTTGGTTCGGTACCCCACACATAACTCGCGATGGTCAACGGGATGTTTTGACCGGATTTCTTTACGGACATCCATTGCGGTCTCGTGGAGAGGTAGCAGAAGTTGACCGCTGGCGAACGGCTGTTCGTTGGGACCCGCGGAAGTGACTTGTGAGGCGGACACAATATGCCCTGTCAAGATGTCAGTACTTCTCCACTTGGCCGTTTGACCCTCCACGATGGATCCATTTGGCGCTCCTTATAGCCTGACCGATGTCGTATCCTCTTTTCAGATCCCTCCCGGTGGTCTTTCCTTTCCCTTTCTTTCCCTCCCCTCTTCCCCTCTTTCGCAATGTCACGGTCAACATCGTCGATGCTTGCCGCTTTATTCCTTGTGTCCGTTTTTGCCACACTGTCCCTCGCTCGGTCTCACCCATCCCGGCACTGGAATTCCCATCCCCGACGTTCCCCTTCTCCTGGATTTCCTTATGGTTCTGAAGCAGTTCGCGGTGTCAATCTCGGAGGGTGGCTCGTCCTCGAGGTTCGTTCCTTTTTTCCTTCCGCCTGTCTCTCTTCATTTGATCACTGCCACCATCCAGCCATGGATCAAACCGAGCTTGTTTGACAATACCGGTAATGATGCCATCGTTGACGAGTGGACGTTTGGACAACTTCAAGACTACAACGTCGCCCAGGGAGTGTTGGTGGACCATTGGAATACATGGATCACCGAGGCCGATTTCTGTGCAATCGCAGATGCCGGGTGGGTGTTTGTGCTACGCGACGTACTGCGCGCGCTCAAAAGAGTTGTACAGACTCAATCACGTGCGCATCCCAATAGGGTATTGGGCCTACGAAGTTGGTCCCGGAGAACCGTATATCCAAGGACAACACGACTACCTTCTCCGGGCAATCGTTTGGGCAGCGAAATACAACCTCAAGGTTATCGTCGATCTCCACGGTGCCCCTGGAAGTCAAAACGGGTAGGAGAGGGACTTGGCTTCAATACGAACTCTCTGATTTGTTATTTGTCGCTGCCCCACAGGTTCGATAACTCTGGTCACAGACTGTCGTACCCCCAGTGGCACTCGAACCAAACCAATGTCGACCGCACAAATAGGATCCTTGCGCAGATTGCTGCTGAACTCAGCAATGTTACCAATATCGTGCCAATCATTGCCCCCCTCAACGAGTCCGTGTTCCGATCTGCGTTGCGTATATCATCGCACTGAGACCGTTCTTTAGGCCGGCTGGATTTGACGGTCAGCAAGTACTCGATGTCACTCGTCAGTATTGGTACGACTCCTACCAAAGCATCCGGTAATGCCCCACCTCCACTAGCTAATGGTTATGGCGACACGCTGAACATGCTTCCGTGAAGCTACCCCTCTGGCGCCAGTCAGCCCAGCAACGTTGTTACTCTCATCCATGATGCATTCCAGCCCCTAAGCTACTGGGACGACTTTATGCCACGCGGGCAATACCCCGGCGCCGCCATGGACACCCATATCTATCAGATGTTCAGCGATGAGGTATGTTCAGCGTCCCGTGAAATACCAATCAACAGCCTGAGCTTGTCTCACCGTCTCAGGGCGTGGCACAAACCGATGCACAGCACATTCAGTCTGCGTGCAACAACACGGGGCGGCTGTCCGATTTCAATCAGAATCAGATGTGGACGATCGTCGGCGAGTGGACGCCGGCAATGACGGACTGCGCTAAATACCTCAACGGTCGTGGCGTTGGCGCCCGGTACGACGGGTCTTTTAGTCCAGGTGCTAAGAGCTACGGAAGTTGTACCGGAAAGTCGGGCCAGGGTTCAACGTTCAGTCAGGATTACAAGACCTTTTTGCGGAAGACATGGGAGGCTCAGGTTATCACGTTTGAGAAAGGGAGTGGCTGGTTACAGTGGACATGGAAGACTGAACAGGCGGATGATTGGTCGTATTCCGCCGGTCTCCAGTATGGTTGGATTCCTCAGAACCCCACCGACCGCATGTACCCCAACATCTGCGGCTGATGTATGGCGCATCCGCTCGGGTGCTTTTTCATTTTTGGGAGGTCGGGTATAACCGATTGCCGATTGACTACTACCTACCATTTCCACACACTCCTTAAAACATTTTTGTCAGATCCACTCCTTTATATCGGACGATACAGCGTTACATTCTTTCAAAGGCAAGCAAACAGTTGGCATTTGTCACAGAGAGTGCGTTGATATGGGTATGCATTTCTAGGAGATACAAAGTGATTCAGAAGAAATAAATTAAGCAAGAGGTCCATGAGGTTCATGTATCCAGTATACTGCACCAGCAGAACCGTGACAATAAATATGCATAATACGAAAACGCTAAGCAAATTACGGTCGTGCAATTGCCCGACGGTAGGCCAAACCAGGCATAGGTATCATAGGCACCCGCGCCGGTGCGGTGAGGATATGACGCATGCGACGGAATAGCACACGCATGCGCGATGACGGCGCACGAACGAAAACAACAGGCTTCTTGTTGACTCTGCGTTGGGCCGCAGGGAGGGAGATGAGCACGATGGACTCGACGACGTCCAAATCGACGCACGACCGGTCGAGTTCGCCGAGCGGGATCCCGAGAGCGTAGAAGATGGCGCGCGTCGTCGACGTGCAGGTAGCGGGGAGCACCTGGGGCGGACAGAGTGTCGCCGCGGCGCCGTGATTGCGCTCCTTGTGCTTGTTATTTTTATTATTACTATTATTACTATTTCCGTTCCGAGAGTGCCACCAGGTTTCGCAGGCGAGGAGTTGTAGCGCACAGAGCTTGCAGCTGCTTAGGGGCACGAATGGGCGCAGCGTGTGTGAGCAGTACTGTGGGAGGTAGGGCACGCGTGCGGTGGGCGGGGCATGTGCCGCTAGTGCGTAGTAGGAGGTGCGCGTGAAGGGCGTTGTCGTTGGAGAAGATGGGTAGATCGGCGAGCGGGGAGAGACGGGCGAGGCGAGCGTTAGGGTGAAGCTGGGGAGCTCAGCGCACGCCGCGTTCTCTTCTTCTTCATCGTCCTTCTCGGCGACGATGGGGCCGGCACCGGTGGAGGTGGCTGGAGAGGGGGATGGGGGGGTGATGATGAGGCGCAGGGTCGGCGCGAGGCGGCTTGCCTTGTTGTTGAGGAATTCGTTCGGCGTGATGGGTGCGCCGGATGCTTCGTGAAGGCCGGAGAAGACGACTCCGGAATTACGGTCTGCGAACGCGAGTGCGGCTGTGACTGTGTTTGTCTCGGTGGCGGTGGAAGGAGATGAGTCAGTGGAAGTAGAAGGGCGTGTGGGGTCAGGGGTGTGTTGTTCTACTCGGGTTAAGCGAGGACGTGAGGCGGGTAATGACGCAGACGAGCACTGCAAGCGCCGTGGCGGGTAGTAAGGATCCGATGAGGGAGGAAAAGGACCTGGATAACGGACTCACACTATCTCTCGAAGATACACTCGACTGAGATCCTGCACAGCAGGTTGGCCGGCATTGGAGAGCAGCGACCTGGAAGAAAACCCGAGTTAGCGTCTTGTCAATGGCACGATGACGCGTGCACCCACGGTTTGAGGCTCGTCTACGCATAGTTCATCCATAGTCACAGCAGAAAGCTCGGAATTCATGATAATAAAAGCGGTTTAAAGATTCTTTGGTTTGCTCGAGGAAATCCATGGCTTTATGTAGCTTTCGATGTCAGGGGTTTGAACTCGAGACAGCGTACATTGCCACGTCACGTGAGCGCGATATGGAACCGGCGATAAAGATTGAGCCCCTTTTGCCCCTCCATTCACACCACACATGGCGCATACCACGGAGAGGATGGGGCTATCGGAAATCCCAACATAACTCCGTGGTTCATAGAGTGTGTGCGCGAGCACAGTAGACCGCCGACAACCTGCAAATGTGCAGTTGGCAAGTTTGACGTCAAAGTCAAGCATTTTGGTACGCGCAAGTCACGTAATGTGTGCCACTGTTGTTACTAGTACTTGCTAGTTGGTATTGTTGACATTCATTGAGCGCGATGACATTCCTATGACCACCTCAGTGGCCCAACTAAATGGACGAACTCAAACTCTGGTTCTGTGTTGAAGGCCACCGCATTTATTTCCAGGTCTCTATTTTATCTTCCCAAACCATTTATAACCTGAAGGAGCTAGTTATGACGAGAACGACAAGTCCCTCGTCAAATGTAACGCCACGGATCTAATTCCCACGAAGGTGCGTATCGTGATCTCCATGTGAACGTTGATGCAATGATGCAATGAATGGCCCTGCTCGCTTGTTTCATCCGCAGGTTTCGGTGATGTGGAGCACATCATATTTGCCTGCCGATATCGGCCGCCTTCTGACGATCAACCGTTGGACCAAATTGAAACAATTTCCGATGCCATGTATGGCCCGAGCAACCCCCTGATGAACATCTCCACGTTTTTATCAGCCTCCTGAGAGTGGACAGCCCGACCAATGGGGGTGTGTGCTTCAAACGTCTCTTTGCGCTAGCTCACTGCAGAATATCTGACGAACTTGCTGCGTGAAAGTGAACTCGAAGAGATTGTTCGCATCGACCACCTAGAAGAATAAATACAGGGACATTTTCGTTGAAATAAGTGGGGAACGTTCGAACGCTCTGATGTCGAAAGGAACCAGGTACAGGATGCACAAAATACGACGGCCATCCCAGACTTCGCTACAACTTTTGAGCAGAAGTTGGTCAGAAAGCCACGTCTACACCCTTATGTGCGCTGTTTCCTCGATTTGTCTGTCTGCTGTTCGATTCTGATGGGTCAGTGTAGATGCACGCTGCATTGCAGACGAGGGGCATTCCAGGATCGTATGTTGAGCTCCCCGAGGACGAGATCGCCGATGACGAATCTCACGAGGAAACGCGCTATTCCGAGCCATGGGAGGTGGTGCATACCGCACATCACATTCCGTAAATTGGAACAATGCTTGGCAAACGGAGGGGAATGAAAAATATCCCTTAAAGGGACATGCGGCGAACTCAATATTTCTTAACCCACTCGTTTATCCTCCGACTGTAAGTGCTCACTTGCTTTCCCCCTTCAATTGCGATTGGCATGGTCTCTGCAGAGACGAAAGTTGGCCCATCTCTGTCGTCGTAAAATGTGAAGGTGTTAAACAAGATGAAGAACCCCTTAAGTATTGTCCTCGTAGTGACTTTCTCATCTCAAACACCATTCTTCCTCGACTGCTTGTCGTTCGTTTCGCGAACAACTTCGTGAGTGCGTTCTGCCAGGAGAACAATTTCGTCCTCTGGGCTATCTTTATTTGGGATAATGGTGCCACGACTCGCTAAACGTTATTTCAGCAGCAGGTCCAGAACAATGAAGTGGTGTCTTGTGCTCTGTAATGTAACAAACAACTCGCAGCTTCAGCCGTCGTAGGTTTATTACAACCAAGAGACACCTTCGTTGAATGACTTGGTTGGTCACGTCGAGTTTGCACGCCATTTGTACAACCTCCTTTGCGTAGAACTAGACCGAGACCAAGACCGAGACACGAAGCTCGCAATTGCCGAGCTTCATCGTAGGATCGAGGATCCCCGATTGAAGTCGATGCACACCCAGGACCTAAAGGACATGACCGGTATTACCGGTAGGAACTGACTGGGAGCGGCACCAATTATAGCTGAACCGGAGACCTTTATCGTGACCATGCTCTTTTCAAACATCTCGCGCACGTCGGCCTTCCCCACTCTTCCTTGGTCTGGCCTTTGATACCTACAACATCGCGTTCACCCGACTGTATTTCGTCTTTGAGATCGCGCAGCTTCTCAACAGCTTTGTCGGACTTCTCCAAAACAAATTCGGCGACGTCTTCGAGTGATAGCCTAGTAAAAGACGCGAAGTCTGAAAAGACTCCAAACCCCTCCGTTGCCGCATTGTCCCAGAAAAATTGCAACGACGCACACAACGATCTGACGATTGCTCGGTAATCGCTCAGAGCCGCCTTTGAGTCTAGTACGAGAAGCGCGGCAATGCAGGTTTACGTTGCAACCCAGTGAGAATCTCAGTTCGATGTCACAGGTAAGCTTGTCCTTACTTGGACAACGCTGAGCACATCCCAGCGCACGTCGGCCTCTTACCGTATCCATCAGGAAAACATCCACTAGCTTTTTCACTTTTCGACTTTTTGGAAGAAAAAAAAGGTGGGTTTTATTCTACTTCTCTCCTCCTAAAAATGAATTTGTGAACCACCTTTTTTTGAGTTCTAGGTTCCTTTTCGACTTGTCGACTTTTCGACTTGTCGACTTTTCGACTCGTACGAACTCGTACGAGTTCGTACGAGTTCGTACAAGTCCAAAAAGTAAGTGGCAGGTTTCCTGATGTCCACCCGGGGTGCAAACACCTCTTGCCACGCGGGGCATATGGTCCTTCTCGAAAAAGGCAGATGCAGCACCCCCAACAACTGCACCACGGGAGACACAGACCACACCAGAAGTCGCCTCGAGCTCCCCAGTCTCCCTTGCAATGCCGACGGCGGAACCCATCCCCGTCCCTGCTGACGCAGTCGCACAAATGTCTCCCAAACCCCAGTTGTCAGACCCCCTCAGGCTCGATACCCTCCTGGCGCTCGCACCCTTCGAATACGGTGACCTCGCGGTGCTAGGGCTCGCTGGGTGGTCTCCAACTGATCTGTCCAGCAGCATGGCTTTATCACTAACGAAGGGAAGGGGTTTCCCTTCGAGATGGGGGGTGATGTCACCAGCTCAGGGTCATGAGCCCTGGTAAGAGGTCACAGGCCCGGGAACCAGCCCAGAATCTTCTCAATCCTCTTTTCATTTTGACTGGTATATCTCTCATCTCATCTTCTTGTACGTTTCTGTACCGCCTGTATATAAGCCTTCCAAAATGGACTCCCTAAGAGTCCAAGTTCGGTCTCTTGTTTGCTAGTCAAATATACTCACTTATTTCTGCCCCTTGGCTTGGAGCCATAACTCTCACAAGTCGGACTTGCGAGCGCGTTATCAGGCCTATATCAGGTCTCGTGTGATCGCGTGGCGGTAATAGACGCCGTCGAGTGAGCACGAGGCACTGAAGCGCCGCCATGTATCCTCCACCTCCTCGTGTTCTCCTTGCTCCTCACTCCTTTACCACCATATGATCCTCATTCTTGCTATTCTCGCGGCCACCCGCGCATCCCCCGTCGGCCAACGATCACCGTCGATTCTCTCTCTCAACCAACTTCAATCACCCGGGTCTTCCTGTGATGACCCTAATGGGTGCAGGTCGCTCGGGGACATTATAAGAAGCTGTATCGTCACCATTTTCTTATGTACCTGGGCGTCTATGCACCCCAACATCCCAAGTCCGGATGAGAGATGGCCAAGGGTCGCAATACGACGTGCGGGACTTTTGCTTCTTGCACTTCTTGTGCCAGAAGCTGTCGTTGGATGGGCGCTCAGACAACGTCAGGCCGCCGCAGAGCTAGCAGATGAACATAAAAGTGAGTCCTAAAAACCGAGTTGGAAAATCAATAGTCATCATTATATACAGAGGATGGCTGGACGATCACCCATGGTTTCTTTGCAATTATGGGTGGTTTTATGGAATACGAGGGAAACCAGCCAATCCGAGTGCTGTTGCCCGAAGAGTTAGAATCATATTCTCTGACGGGCAATGGTGACTTTCCAAGGATCTCGAAAGCGGAGATCGAGGATAGGAGCAAGGGAGACGCCATTTCGAAAGGTCTCGTCATCGTGCAAACCGGCTGGTTTGTGACTCAATGTGTCGCCCGAAAAATTCAAGGCCTACCGATCACAGAGTTGGAGCTGGTCACTGTCGCGTTCGCAGCTCTGAACTTTGCGATATATGTCTTGTGGTGGCACAAACCCCTGAATGTGCAACGTGGGGTGCGGGTGTACAAGAAACGAATGACCGAGGAGCCAGTGGATGATGGGGATGTCGAGGATATAGTGGGAGGTTGGGTTGCACTTCGACATGCACTTTCCGACCTTCCAGCTGCGATTGTCCATGGACCATTGTCTAAGAGGGAGTCGTCGTGGCTAGCCCGAGTCCTCATTTGGCCATTCCTGAGGCTTTTCTCCACTATGTTTGGTGAAGATGATCCAGATGACTTGGAGGGAAAGAGGGTTGGCACGTTTTATCCTGGCAAGTGGGTCGCAGAAACCGAGAATTCCTCAATCTCCCTTGTGATCATCATCACGATGGCTTTTGGCGGCATTCACTGCATTGGATGGACATTCACCTTTCCCTCTAGCATAGAGCAGACTCTCTGGCGTGTCGCTTCACTCTTTATAACGGGTGTCCCATTTGTTGCTTTCTCTCTTGGACTACTCGCACATGCAGTTGACAAGTATCTCCTTAGAACTGAAGGAAAGTGTCTGCTTATTGTCCTGTCACTACTATTTTCACTTTATATACTTAATCGACTTCTGTTGCTTGTACTCCCTTTACTATGTCTTAGATCGCTTCCTCCTGTAGCCTTCCATATTGTACACTGGGTTTCATTCATTCCACATGTATAATTCACTCTTGCGATCTGTCATCGTGCTCAGTACAACGCAATGGCTTCATAAAATTAGAAGGTTGGTTAGGCGTCTTTCTTTCATGATATGATGATATAACATAATGCAACTTGAAAGCAGCGCATCATACACTATGATAGACCAACAGCGAGGGTCACATGATTTGGGATAAAGTGCCCCTTGAAATCGAGTCTCAACCATGGCACGGCCTTTTGGCCAACTTCGTCGAACGCAACTCGCTTGCTCACCTTGTCCGCTGTGCACCTCCTTATTCAGTGTCTTATCATAATCCCATCACTCGCGCTGATGCTTCCAGTTCCAGACTTTGCTGCCACTGTGAGGTCACTCCGCCAAAATGCCATCAAAGGGGGGGCTCCGTGGCTTTTCATTTAGCGACATGCTCACTTCTCGCGACTCCCGCATAGGGGTGCGCCACGATGGACATGACGTAGAGCAGTGGGTCACGGGCACATCATCACTGGACCACCGGTCACCGGCAACACAGACGAGGAACAATGACCGCATCAATTGTCACTGGTGCCTCTCCTACTTGTAGTTCCGAATTGGATCCTGTCCACCCCACAAAACCTATAACAACTACTAGTGACACCAAAGGCACATAGGCAATAGGCCTCGGTGGAGAACGGCCGCCTTAGAGGCCTTGACAACATATCGACTGCAGGCCGTACAAAACGCTTGCTTGTACTAGCGGCTTTTGCCGCCACTCGCACGGCCATGTGCTCACTACATCGACGTTCTTGTGCTACTTACCAGGCATAACTACACAAGACTCAGCCCTCGACAATGTGAATCAAGCACCTGCCAGTCTGAGCTCGTCGAGGGTGGTAGATCAATGACAATAGCTTCTAATCCATATCCCGCGGGCATTCGGTTCTTTGCCTTTTCCCTTTCCCTCCGTCTACGCTTCTCCTCGGGCCAAGACCTTTTCTGTTTCCTCGCAGAACTGGTACCACTATCTACGTTGCTGCACAGGCAACACAGTAATCCGGTGTCCTCATCTCGCGTAACTCCCAAGACTAAGAGTCGAAACGCTCAACTGCTTGGCGCACGCTCGCCATTGTCCATTGTTCTCCCAAAGATTCTTTACTCATGGCCCAGTTTCGCACCAGGTCAATGGTGCTCGATGGATAAGCAGGTGCGTATGTGCTTTCTCTAATAGAGCAGGCGATAGCACTACCGGGGAAAGTATGAGGGTGCGTAGAGAAACTTTGATAAGTGAGGGAATTATTTTATCAATCTGTGACACTCAATCTTACGTAGCACCTGCTCATACCGAGGGTTGTTCCGAACGTTGCCAGCACGTCCCGATAATAACGGGGGCAAAAATCACGTAACAATATGAGGTCATCAAGGAAATCTGGAGTGTTACGAAACTTTGGGCGGAGAAGACCGAGTCCCGTCAGCGTGGTTGGACTCCGAAGGGATACTGTAGTCTGCAGTAACAGAGATTGGATGGCTCCTGCGCTCGGGACCGGTAAGATGTTCTCAATCGCGAACTCCGACACGCCCTCGGTCGGCAGACGAGACAAACGGCGTTGTTTTCCTTTCATCACATCACACAACACAACACAACCTTATTGAGCCACGATCGAGCAAAAAAAATCAGGGGCGGCCCCACATTGATTGTTTTGATTGATTCTTTGCGTGATGCATACTATGTGCGTGTTTCGCATGAGCGAAATTGACATCTTCATCCGATGGATGGCTGGGTGACGGTGATTGCTGGGTGATTGCTGGCCCAGGAAGCGTCCGAGACACCATTGATTGGTTCCGTGATATGGTCGTCATAAGCTGAGCAGAAAGAAGCTAGTGATTAGGTTCGTCGCAGGAGCGAGCTCATTGCCCCAATGATACTCGGGCACGTGGCCTTGTGAACTAGGTTTGGTTTAATGGGTCTAAGAAAATCCATATCCATTGAAATGTGTGAACGAACAGAGTACGTCTCTTTGGGCGAAGCAAGTTTCCCAGGCAAAGGGCTAGCTAGGGTCATGTACAGTAGTGCTTGCGACGTCTGTTGATAGTGGGTGACAAAGACAGAGATAGCGCTTTCATGCGAACGCGTAGCTGGCTGAGAAATATCTTGGACCAGCAAGTTGTCCTGTCAAGAATTACAGGTCGGGGGCTTGCCGCCGGTACCGGCTCAATTCCCAACGACCTCGGATCATCCATATTGTCACCACCATCGCCTCGGACACCGACGTTCGCGTCCCGCCCGCTCGCGAGGCCCAAGCCGACGTCCGACTGGGATCGAGCGCCAACTCCAAGAGAGGCGAGCACTGCGCGAGTGCACACCGTGCTCTGTGCCGGACGCACAAATGGCCCACGCAACGCCGCGCGCCCTCCGCCGTCGGCGTTCTGGAACCGCACGCGACACGCAAGCAGCTGCAGCTCACAGTCACGACAAAGCCTACCACCTCTTTGCCCATGATCGCACTGCGGGAGCGTCGGTGCGCGGTCTTTCGGGACAGCGGCCTCGGCGGCATTGACGAACTTCTCTGTCGTAAAATCCACTCCGGGTGAGAATATGGGTGACTGAGGAGACACTGGAGTGGGAAGAGTGAGCATGAAAGAAGGTAGCGACTCGACATGCGCATCAAGGTCCGTGGCAGCGCACGCAGTGGGGCTGCCGATGTGTAGAGACAGGGAAGGCTTGAGGCTTGAGCGATCGAGCGCAAACCGTTCTGCTGAAGTGCGAGTACCTGAGGCATATTGTACACGGGAGAAGGTTGTATCCGAATCCCCATCGACGAAATGAATAGCGCTGTCTGCCGAGTCTACGAATAGACTATCCGTGCTGATACTCGGGGAGATGATGCCAGAATCTAGGTCTGGTGAGTCCCCTTGCTCAAGAATAGGGCTAAGTGGCTTGGGTCCCGATTGGCGTGGCGGAGAACGGGTACGACTCCCGGTCAAAGAGTGAGATCCCCGCTGAGAGAACAACCAAGAGGATTCCTGTCTGCGCGCGATAGAACGTATGGTTCCCTTGGTTCGCCTCAGGGTATAAACTCGGCCGGTCGAACTGTTCACACGTCTATGGTCAAAGGGAAGCTATGGCGGTGGGGTATCGAAATCAATTGAAAAACATCCAAAAAGGAAAGAAAGGACCTGCTTGGCTATCGAAATAGGATGTATGCTACTTGAAAGGAGGGATGATTGGATCAATGCGCTTCTTGTATGCAGAGAGAATTGACCTACCACGCCGTCTGCAGAGGTTGAATTAAGCAGGCTAGACTCGCCATCGACATTGTTGCCTTCAAGAGTTGAAGCATCGACAGCCTCCCAGCTATTTTCTGAGTGCCTTCTGGGTATCCTCGCCATGGGAGAGACGACAGCTAGGACTGAAATGAGTTTCGGTGAGGAGAGCAAATGGTCAAGTTCGCACGGGGAAGTCGCGGGCTTGAATAAGAACGAGGAAACTCGAAAGACTAGAATACTCATCGGCTGCGAGATTTGCGGCACAGAAAAGGACTCGTACAGGACGCGGCTTTACAATATAGTTCACCACCTTGCGGGTCCTCCTTAAGGCAGATAGAAAAACGTTGCAGGTTCCGCTGAACTTGATTACAAAAGGACGTCGGATTCTCAGAGTCGTGACCATGCTGGTGAACCGGGGGTCTTGTGAGTGTCGTCTGGCATCAAATAGTATCCATTGGAATCGAGCCCAAGCATGGCTAAATGTTAACCAAACAAATACAACACGCTGCCTCTCTTAGCACGTGACGTCAAACTAGCCCAATATTACGTCATCATCTTACGAGTGGATTAAAGCAATCCCATCCGTCTCGAGGCGACTGGTCCACGATGATTGGCAAAAAAAAAGTCAATAAAAAAGGTCCATATGGACGACATGATGGACAACTAGCTATTGTGCCGCCAACATACTCTTAATAAGAGTTTTAGCAGGTGTTGCGCAAGTGGGATGGTGCTCGACTCACTTATAGAGATGATAGTATATGCAGGTCTACGAAGAAAACAAGTCGTCTTTTGTTTCTATGCCTGGAGAGGCCGGATAAACAATGTGTGGGATATACGGCGACAATACGAGATAGAACGCACCCAACTCTTCCCGAATCGGCTTGAGCTCGTCCAGATACGTCTGGTACTGGGCCTTATTTTCGACCTTTTCCTTGATTCCCTCAAAAATCCTGACCGCGGTGGCGTAGTCGTTCACACGGCGCGACGCACGGAGCGCGGACTCTACGACGGCAGGCGCAGGCACGAGATCGTGCGCAAAGCAGTTATTCAACCCACGCTGGACCTCGAACAGGTCCTCTGCGGACTGGAAGAAGGTGACGTAGCGCTCTGTGAACGACTCGAATGTCTCCTGGTGATGGGTGTCTGATGATGAGCGGGCAAGCCTGGGCATCGCACGCGAGATTGTCGCCGGGCGGGCACGAAGGAGGGTGGAGATGGCTTGCGTGCGCATGGCTGGCTGAAGGAAGGGGGATAGCGACAACGACGATAGCGACGAGAACAGCAGAGGAGCGGCAACAACAGGGACGGAGACGAGCGCGTCGGCATTTTTTGGTGGGTTTCTTTGGTTCGGGAAATTCCGGGTCTCGACGGCACGGGGATAAATCTACGGTAGTCTAAAGGTGATCCGAATATTCACAGACTCTCCCAACCACCGATAAATCCCTCAGTCACTCTCCAGGATTCCCCGCCCAACCATCGTTCGATTCTCGATTCATCATCTTGCTCTGCACCCTTGTCTAGAACCGCAACGTCACCACTTCCCCACAACGACAACACGGACCAGCCAACGACAATCATCCCTGGTGGTCGCTGTGCCCCATTGCTTTCCAAAGCCGTCGTGACGTGGGCTAGAGTCGATGTGATAACTCGTTGATCAGGCATCGAGGCGCGCTCGATTATGGCAATTGGCGTGTGTGCGGGATAAGGAGGGCCATTACGTCTGTCTTCTAGGTGCGGCGTTTGCAGGGTTTCGAGAACTTGCGCGATCCGTGCGACACCCATGAGAATAATGAGTGTGCGTGTCCGTTCGTAGCCTGGGAGCACAACATCCTGGCCCTGCCGCCCGACTCCGGTGCAAACGATAAACGACTCCGCAGCCCCGCGTTGCGTGACTGGGATGCCCGCACAAACCGGACCCGCAAGCGCAGAGCTGATGCCAGGGACGACGACAGATTCAAAACCCCTTTCGCGGAAATAAAGCACTTCTTCACCCATACGTCCGTATATGGTCGGGTCACCCTGTTTGAGCTACGTTTCATCAGAAAGCGTCGACGGCCAAGGAGGAATTTGATAGCGCACCCTCACGACCGTCAAACCACGGCTTGCTGCATCAACAGCAGCTTCCATCATCTCTTGTTGCGCAGCCTCGGCGTTTCCGGGAAACTTGCGAGCGATGCGCACTTCAACATTTTTGGGTACGAGTGTGAGTACCGCTTCTGGTACTAGCTTATCTGAGAGGACAAGATCTGCCTGCATCGTAAGGATATCATGCGTTGCCACCGTCAGCAGCCCAGGGTGACCTGGACCGGATCCTACAAGGAAAATAGTGCCACGAGGTGACGATGGGACGACAGGAAGACCGTGTCGCGAACTCTTTCCGACGTCACACCGGGCTGATTCTGATGGAACGCCGAGTCCGTCACCACTCAGAACATTCTGCATCCCCTCCTTCGTGAGACTTGAAAGATGCGAATATGACCAGTACTCGCTGATCTGGGCCACCCAGCGCATCCGCCGTGCCGACCGCTCGGCATCCGTCTCTTCTCCGCTTAAGCACCGTTGGGGCACAGGATGATTCGGAGTCGACGCGTGATGTTCGTCGTCTGCCTCGCCGTCAGCGCGGGCCAGGCGGCGCAACTCGCCCACACGCACGACAGCCATGCCTGCGTCGTGTGGGAGACGCGCGACGAGCTCGCGCCGGATGCGGGCACCGAGACGGCAGCCCTGGCCGTTCGTCGTCACAGCGAGTTGGAGGGGCGTGCCCGGCACGCGGTGGGCAGACGGCACGGTGAAATCGCACAGGTCTGGCATGTCGGTCGTGTTCACGGGCACGCGCCGCGCGCGGCACAAGCCGTAGAGTTGCTCCGCGGATGCACGGCTCCGGCGTGGTGTGGAGCCGCGAGTGCTGCTGCCGCTGCCGCCGCTGCCGAGTATAGTGTCCGTGATGAAAACGAGGCGGACAGAGAGGTGGGTGTCGAGGTAGCTGGCCAGTGCATGGGCATCACGCTCGTACCCACTCACAGGGGTGCCGATCGAGGTTGGGGAAGGTCCTCCGGGAAGGACGCTGGTCTCGAGATCAACGATTGAGAGTTGGCCGCGGTCTGCTCGCCAGGCGAGCTCCTCGCATACGGAAGCGCAGCCGCCCGATGCCATAACGACGACTTGGTACTCGGCCTCGAGTGCAGAGAAAGCACGGGACGCTGCGAGTTGATCCGTGCCGAGGATGAGAACGGCTGTGTGGGGTCGCGCATGGAAGGCTAGCAAAAGCGATGCACCGCCTTGTGCATCTGGGAACGTTGCATGCGGGCTCAAATGCATCTTGATGCACAGCGGATGCAGCGAAAGAATAGATCTGTATGAGTCATTCAGGACGCTGTGGAAAAAAAGTTCGACGACTGAGGTCACTTTCGGGGCTGGTCCCGCTGAGATTACATAAACATCTGTAATCCGCGGGTTCCGTTGTTGTCGATGAGCTTGTGCCTTATTTCATGCAGCTGGTAGACAACGACACAGTGAGTATACCAAGCTATGCAGAGACTATAGCAGAATGACCATATCCTAGTTCTTATCCCGGTTGTCTTCGCTATTTCAATCATCGAAGGAACACGGAACGATATGGCTCACTCATAAGAGATGTGAGTGCTCTGACCTCTTTCTTGCCCTCTCTCGTCTCATTCGGTCCAACAGTAACACACGACGGCGATGATGTGACGATGTATTCTGCTGATGACACCCGAGAATATCCCTGTATCATTCGCGCAACTGATGGGAAGGAAACGAATATCTCTACTCATGTACGTCCATCTCCTGGAATCGATGGCAAGTCTCAACTGAATTTTTTTTACACAGATAACATCAGGTCAACTGGACAAGTTCCTTGGCGCGTATAGCGCATTGCTCAAATCGTCGATGAGCACGCTGAGAAAACGCGACAAAAAACGGGAGAAGCTTCGCGCAGAAAAACAGGCCGCACGAAAGCAGCGCCTCGCAGAACCAATCCTCATAGAGGGCCCCAAACGAGGGAGTGGACGAAAGAAGCGACAAAGGAGGGTTAAGGCTGCATCAAAGCAGGAAGCGGCACGTCAGCGCATACAGGAAAAGCAGGGTACAAAGAGGACGTAGTCTCCGTAGTCTACGTGTACAGTGAATCAGGGGTAGGGGTGGGTGGGGCTGTGATCCGGCGTAAGGAAACACGTGGGAACCCGCCGCCCTTTGCCCTCTCCACCATCCTCCTTTTGGTTCCAGTTGCTTAATCCTCATGTCCATCCCGCCCCCGCTGCCTCCATCACTAGATGACTTTATGGATGATGGAGGTTGGGAAGACATGCCCATTATTCGCGATTCGAACGAATTTGCCGGCGTCGCTGGTGGGCTAGATGAAGAGGATCAAATCAGGTATCGCTACAACCCACAAGCCAAGAAAGACAGCAGTGGAGGAGGCCTAAGCAACGCTACGGGTGCTCTCTTGGATATCGATTATGAGGGCAATGAATGGCGATCCAAAGTCGATCAGAACGAGAGCGAGTACACGCGACTGCGTGTACGCGAGGAGGACGATGCAGACGAAGTTCATCTTCGTACGAGATATCTGTTCGATGAGGACCAGGCCATGACGCCGCTCAGCCAGATGCAGCAAACGAAGAACATGCTGACCGAGGCTCAACGCATCGCATACGTCGCGCTCTGCGCACTCGTATCCACGGAGATGCTAAAGCAGTTGAAGAGGCTCGGTGGCAAGGAATACAAATCCACAATCCAAGACATGGAATTATGGCGACTGAAGATCCTCGGTCGTTTATATTATCATATGGAGCTTGCTACAGCAGGTACGTTTGGCTAGTTACACGGTGTCCACTGGAGGCGCTGATCTGACCTCACAGAACAGAAAATGATTGAGGGTCTCGGCGAGCACGGAGTACAGCCCAGCGATCTAGTGCCCGCTCTCATGACAACACACACCGTCGCTAACCCAGAGTACGATCCCACCGAAGCGCAGCGACAGGCAGAGCTGCGGAAATCAGATGCGGAAGCGTCATCTGAACAAGATGGCATATCTGAGATCACCGCGGTAGAGCCCTCGACTCCGAAAAATGACCCCTCGTTGTTGCCCGCGACTCCCAAATCGGAGGCGTTCCAGACAACTTCAAGAGTCTGGAAACCACGTCTACTGCCGCCGTTCCTGGTGTATCCACCTCACTCTCAGCTGCGGACGAGAACATTACGCTTGACATCCGGTGGACTGTACTCTGCGACCTATTCTTGGTTCTGATCGCCGATAGTGTCTACGATGCAAGATCACGCGTCCTGCTCGAGACGGTCGCCGTCCATCTTGGCTTTGGTTGGTTGGACGTAGTCAAATTTGAGCAAAGGGTGACGGAGGCACTAGAGATCCAAGACGACGTCGAAAACATGCAACAGCAGGAGATCATTGAGAATCGGCAAAAGTCCTCGCGGAGGCGGCGATACATGATGGTTGGTTTAGCTACTCTTGGTAAGTGCTCCTTTCGCTCCGCAGGCTTGCATTCACCAGTTGGTCTGCCAGGCGGTGGGCTTGTGATTGGGTTGTCAGCGGGGCTGCTTGCACCCGTAATTGGAGCCGGCCTTGGAGCTGCGTTTACGACAATCGGCATATCTGGGACGGCCGGTTTCCTCGGTGGCGTTGGCGGTGCTGCGGTTATCACAACTGGGGGTGTCTTAACAGGGTCTGGCATAGCTGCCAGGGGTATGGCCCGGAGAACTAGGGTTGTCCGAACATTTGATGTCCTTCCATTACACAACAACAAGCGAGTCAACTGTATTATCACGGTGCCAGGGTGAGTCTCACGTTCACGTGTCCTAGGCTGGTGGCTTGCTTATGATTAACGGCCCATGCCATTTTACGTTAGATTTTTAAATGGAGAGTTGGATGATCCACGTCTGCCATTCAGCGTCCTCGACCCGGTTGTGGGGGACGTCTTTAGCGTTCTCTGGGAGCCCGAGATGATCCGCGAGACTGGAGGTGCATTGCGAATTATGACTGCTGAGATCCTGTCCCAAATCGGACAGACTGTCCTCGCAGCCACTGCCATGACTGCGCTCATGACAGCCCTACAGTGGCCTATCAGTAAGCATGTTCCTTTTTGCTTGTGTTTCTGTTGTTCATGCTGCGTCGTACAGTCCTGACAAAATTGGGGTATTTGATTGACAATCCCTGGAATAACGCCCTTGATCGAGCCAAAGCCGCAGGCAGCGTCCTGGCTGACGTTCTCATTCAGCGCCATCTGGGCGTCCGACCAATTACACTCATAGGATTCTCTCTCGGAGCACGCGTCATCTTCTACGCTTTGGTAGAGCTCGCCAAGCAAAAAGCTTTTGGCATCGTACAGGACGTCATCTTACTGGGCGCCCCCCTAACAGCTTCTCAAAAGACCTGGTTCCAGATTCGCTCCATTGTTTCGGGTCGCTTCGTGAACGGATTTTCACGCAGCGACTGGGTCCTGAATTACCTATTCCGCGCAACAAGTGGCGGTGTCGGGACTGTCGCTGGCTTACGTCCTGTGGAGAATGTGCCCGGGCTGGAGAACGTTGATGTCACCGATAAAATTGCGGGACATACAAGTTATCGCACGTTCATGCCGCTAATATTGGATCAGCTGGGCTTCCCGGTCTCAGCTGATCACTTTGATGAGCCGGAGGTGAGTTCTGTGTAAACGCAAAGCCGTCCTTTAATTGTGACTGTCAACCTCTAGCAACCCGATTTTGAAGAAGACCGTATCGTGGTGCGCGAAGGGGAGGAGGTTGCGAAGAAGGGTTGGTTTTCGAGAAGTAAGTCGCAACCGTCAAGCACGTCGACACAGCGCCCTCCCTCCGTTCCCTCTGTCGGGAAAACCCAACAGCCAGGACAACAAGTTGGAGATTCCGTGGACCTACCCCCGCGGGAAGCCAATGCCTCCAAAGCCTCGACAACCACACCAAATACTTCGCAGCAGTCCAATGACGTAGCTGATGATATCGCAGCAGAACTGCCTCCGCGGGCAGGCTTCGATCTCGCTGCGATGAGAGCTGTTATTGAAGGGATCAAAGATGATCAACCAATCCAACAGGATGTCAGCGGACTCGCACCGCTGGAGGTCCCACCTCCACTCCCGCTGCACGCTACTGTGACCACGGAACCTCAATTTACCTCGCCACTGATCACCAATTCCTCAGAAATTTCACCGACAAGCGCGCATCCTCGCATCCCTGCACGGGATGACCGCAGTGAGCTGACACCCACCTCCGCAAAACTTCCATCCCTCAGTGACATTCGGCGGCCTGGGTCTGAACCGTCCGATGATGCCAAGGAAGACGACGCGGACGAAGACTTTTCACCATATACACTCTCGGTTTCTCCCAACTCTCGCGCCAGAATAACCCCCACGCCCTCAATGAACGAGGCGTCGTGGGCGCCGGAGGTCCCGGAGAATGACTTCTTTAGTTTCGGGGCACCAGTTGGGAACCCGTTTCGCTCCACATCATTCGTCCCGATAGGCCCGACGACGGCATTATCCGCGAACAAGTCGACTGCGAGCCTCGCGCCATCTATCACGGACCGTGATCCCTGGTCTCTCCCGAATTACTCAGGTGACGGGCCTGCCAGCGCAGGCGTCAAGAAGACGTCGGTGTTCGCTGCGAATCCGTGGGAAAGCTGAAACATGTGTTCCGCACTCATCGTCGTTGACCTTTCACCTTCCTTTTCTGCAGTCTTTTCGCCCCACTTGTCATTTTTTATTTTCCATGCCAGCACCGCAAATTTTCCGTTTTACTCCACCACAGCCCACGCATCAGTTCATCAGAAGATCTCGATATATTTGTGTTATAATTAGTTGCGAGGGTCCTCAGTGTGTGTTGAACTTGTTTGTCATTCCACAGGTTCTCTAATTTAGATTAGCAAGATCTGGATCATGCGACTGATAGATGACCAACAAGACATTTATCTTATCGATAATTGGGATCGTCTCGAATAGGAAGGAGGAGTTGGATGTGAGTACTGTGGCAGCGTAGGCTGTGGATCACCTTATTTTTCTGCTTCTCCACAGTCAACAGTAGAGAGAACCACAGCAACAGACGGTCACATCGGTGAGGGGATGAAACAGTACGGTACCCTTTGGACCTGAGACGGGATGATAGATAACGGCTGACCCGGACATGCTCTCCGGGGATCCGGGTTTACAAAACCCAGGGGTTAACACCACAGCGATTTTTTCGCCCTTCACCTGAGGGACTTTGGCTACAGGAGAGATCACTGGGGCTTGTGTCAGTGCGTTTTGACAATGACAACACGAGGCGATCTGACCCCGCGATCCGGCTTGGGTGGTGCCCGCCCGGTTGGGCAGTCGGACGCCGTGACGACGGGTGAGGGGGAGGGACCTTCATCAATCCAGACGCCAAAACACATGTATGCCGATCTGATGCTATAAGGACCACAGTGTGTGATTGTTACTACCTCCCTCGTCGCTACCCCCTAATCTCAATCCTCATAAAGCCGCTCGAAAGTCCTGTGGGTCCAAGGACCTGACTTCTCTTCATTTTCATTCCACTCTCGACTGGCCTTTGAATGTCTCGGAATACCCTTCGCCCATGCCTCAAACACAGCACAGACCTTGACCCGCCAGCGCCAGCGAACAGCCCCTTGCCCTTTGCCGTGTGCTCTGCGTTTGGCCCTCGTGTACACTTCCCGCCTCCTCAAGGCCTCTGCCAGACCCATCTTACCCACTCCGCCTCCATATACGACCGCGCCCCGATCGTCGTGGCCCCTAATGTCTGCGCGCTGCCCGCGCGCCACGAGCGCACGTACACACCCTCCAGCGAACACACCTCGCCAAAGAAGCGGAGACCAGCGCATTCCGCGCAAGGTGTTGCACTCCATCCGAACGCCTTCTCGGCGTCGGCCAGGGCTCAGCCCGCACCGTCGGACTCGGCTGGCAGAGTGCCATTGCTCGTCCCCGACCTGTCCTCATCCGAGTCGGATGAGTCGGACATTAGCAGCACACCCCCAGATCTGAAACTCTACCCGTCTACCGGGCATCCACCCATATCCATCGTTGACGGCACCGCCGATGCGGCCACGTTCTCCTTCCTCCCGCACGCTAACGAGCGCGAGAAGCCGCGGAGAGAGCGCAGCCGCAGCAGATCTCGTGGGCTCCGGAAAAGCGAGTTTGCCGTTCCGGAGCTGGAGCTCGACGGTTGTCTCGGAGGCTTCTGATTGGTCCTCTGTTTTTTAATGTTCTTGTTTTGGCTCATACCCTTCCCCAAGAACATTTTCCGTTTTGCTTTACGCTCTTGCTGTCATGTCGTGTATCCGGATGGCGGACACCCGTGTACTCTCAAGAACCTTTGTAACACTACCATTAACATCATCGTCCGCTTTCCAACCCTTTTTTTTACTTTAGGATGGTCTACGCATAGCAATACCCGTACCCCATCTTTCGCCTTACCGGCGGTGTAATTGCAATATATTGTTACCATCAAAACCTGGCGAGGCAAGCAATCGAATGTCTCCTTGACCACAGCAAGAGTGAGAGGTTTTTGCTTTTGCTTCCGCTCGACTGAGCACGCCATCGCATTTCGTCGCCAACATGGCGCTGAAGCCAGGGAGTGGGGCCGGAACAGCGCCGGGGTCGCCGCTCCATGATAGGACCCCGCGGGACAGCAGGGACAGTAGTACACAGGTACAAACGTTCCTCGCATCAGCGCCCCCCGAACAGCAGTTCAATTCAGCCCCGGCCGCTTGACAGTTCCGCAGCGGCATTGTACCATGGCTCAGGCTCGCTCCGCTCCGGAGGCTGTTCCTTGCGCTGTCTGTCACACAAAGTTGGCCCTGTTTGAAACTCCGCTCAGTTCTTCGGCGCTGGGAAATCGAGATTATGCGCTGTGGGTATTTACAGAACGACAAACTCCGACACGGCATTGGTCTTTGGGGTCTGGCGAACGTGACCAGACTCTGGACGGTCATTTTGTCCCGGTTTTCGCGACCACCGCACA
Source organism: Russula dissimulans (assembly GCA_022376545.1). Classification (NCBI taxonomy): domain Eukaryota; kingdom Fungi; phylum Basidiomycota; class Agaricomycetes; order Russulales; family Russulaceae; genus Russula; species Russula dissimulans. The sequence goes on from WTXJ01000127.1 coordinate 46,202, forward strand.
GACACAGACACAGCAAGAGCTATTCGTCAAAAGGGATGTTTTTTTGGCATGTGCCATCATGATAAGACACCTGGGCGCATACTTGTAGGGGTCCCTTGTCTCGCCCTAGAGTTGTGGCGGGTGGCTGGTATCGGGGCCCGAAGCATTCGGCTCCCGGTGGGCCGGCTGTGGATACTGCTTTAGCTGCTGTAATTCTCCCAGAGCTCCACTTGCCTGCCCTGGAGATCTTCGTTCTTTCGACCATTCTTTTCGTTCAAGCGTGTGCTTCTCATTCCCGTCAGCAAATTTGATGCATGATCTGAATGTTCGCGCACAACATTTTTTTTTAACTGACTGGTTTTACGGAACCCGTGCCCGCTCCGCTCTTACTGGTGGTCCGGCGGTGGCGGGCTACAGCTACACGCACTCGTTAATCGATCCTGTTTTCCCACACCATTACCTTTGTCACAGAGTTCCACGGACTGGATGGGCTCCTTTTGTTGGGGTGTCAAAAAAACCATGTAGAGCCATATGGCGGTTCGTTGATGGGCGTGACATTCATTAGGGGTACTCGGTACGGCACTGAGTGCCAGAAGGGAACTATGCCGTGTACGTCCCACGCCACTCCCTTACTCACTTACCCCTTTCAGATTCCTTTTGTGGTCTGTCCATACAATCGTCGTCGGTGGACTCGGTGTTGTACATGTCCACGTTACACATCCCGGGGCGCCGCTCACACCATTCCTTACGTCCACTGCTGGTGCAAAGTGGGGTCGTCGCGCACATGTTCTCATTTGGCATATAGACAACGGCCGAGCCGAGGCATGGCGCCAACTGTCAATGGTAATAGCTAAAGACCAGCCTGGCCCCAACAAATTTCCCAAGCTCGTCCGACCCTACCAGAGTCCTCGTGTGTACCCTCCTCCCGCAATACCCACGACTATTCATTTCGTCCTTGATGCTCGAGACGAACATGCTCCCGTACCATGCCCCAAACACGTGAACATTATAGACCCGGCTCGGACGTGCGCACGTAGCCTTGGTGGTCGGCCCTCGCCCTCGTGGTCACCCCTAATTCCGTGCCTTGCTTGTTGGGCCTTGACAACTTGTACATGTGAGATTTAAGGGTGCACGTGAGTCTCTATCCTCTCGTACGGTGTTCTAAGTTAGGGAACTTGTCTGCTGGCCGTGTGGGCTGCTTGCCTATATCCCCTAAAACCCCTTTTCTGTTCCAACATCACCTGCTCTTCTACAGGGCATGGGCGCCGCTGTGGGTTCTGCCCTAGCCACCAGCCTATTTGCCTCATTTCATTTTGCCTCTTGACGGATGGAGTCCCTGGAGTTGTACGTACCGTTACAATCCCATGACCGACGTTGCGCTTTAGCCGTCGATCGGAGCGCGTACTCGCTCGTAAGCTTTTGCCCTCCCTCAAGTTGATCCCCAAATGCGAATGGCAATTCCGCGGCCTTCCATAATCAGCGAATCGCCTTCCGCCGTCCTTCGTCTGGAATATGGCGTGAGTATTCTAGCTCTTGTCTTGCCTCCTGCGCTCTCATCTTGACTCTCAGAAACTTTTATTTCCAAACAAACTTCTCGGCTTCAAATTTTTCCTTCTGCACCTTGCCATGATTGTTTTGCTCTCCGTGTTCTGTTTTACTGTATCCCATTCGGCCACCTGACACATCGATTGCTGACTCATCATTTGTCGAACCCTGTTTCCTGTGCCTCTGCGAAGCCTCGTTTCCGCGTGGCGCTTCGGACTTGCATACAGGCTAAGGGGTAACTGTAGAGCCGATCGTTCCGATTATGCAATCCTGAGGATGGTTCTTCGTGCGTTTCAGCAGTGCTGAAATATCTTCCGCAGGCTTCGATCACTGGGAAGATCCGGTGCATACCCTGACGGCAACGTTCGGGTTTAATTCCAACGGCGCCATACCATACTGCATAGTGGTGTTGTGCCACCTGTGTGCCACTGCCGCTCAAGTAGCCTACCATGGGCATTCTTTAGAGAATGCCACATGACTTTGGGACTGTCGATTCGCCGTAGAATCTACATCTACATCAGGTCTTCCTCCCGCGCGTGCTTAACCTGAGGTCCGTCTGCTTTCCGCAGCTCCACCTCGGTGATCTAGTGGCTACAGATCTCCAGGTGACTGACTGACTGGAGGCAGTTTTATTTGGTTGTGGTTGTTATCTGCCGATTACTATATGTAGCTTGCTGCGCTCCGAATTAAGATAATTTGAACACATGCACGTTCCGTGTCACTCCAGCTAAACCGCACAGGGCTACTGAGATCTTTTAGCGAACGAACATGTTCTCTGTTCGCATGGGGATGGATACGAGGTATATACGTTCCCCACTATCGCCATATCCAACCCTGCGCGTCTGCATTCGCGTCTCCCTTTACGCTGATCGAATATGTATATGTCGAACCAGCACAGTGGCCTGAGCTCCACTGGCGAGCGCCGTATCTTAACCCAGTACTAGTATATTACTGTGCTGGATGGGTCTTCGATTGGAAAATGTCCGCCACTGTTTACGTCGGTTGGTGGTGAGTATCTCCCGATAGCCGTGATAAGGTCATGTGATTTGAAATCACTCGCCCGCCATTGGCACTGCAGATCCTCCCGTCAATGGTATGGCTTCACGCTGGGCTTCAGTCGCGACCGAGCCTCGGTTGTCATACAAAACCGTATAATGGGCAAGAATAGACTCGTTCCAAATCATCGAGTTGTCCCCGGGCTCGTCTGGGTACGGAAGACTTCAGTCATATCTTCCAAGAGAGCACACACTCACGATTACTGCAGATCTAAGTTCTAGGTTATTATGTCCGACTCGGTGGACTTATCTGACCAAGGGCGCCAAGGTCCAACCCCGCGCCGTGACCGGTATCTCCTGCGATGCTACCGATTATTGGAGATCGACCTTCGCATCGAGAAACTGCGAAACGAGGAAATACGGAGACTATGTCTGGACGAGGGCCGCCACCTTGCGATGCCAGTGGCGGAAGCGGGATCTCAATCTCCGGCGCAGGTACGCACCATCTTGCGGCAGTAGTGCATCTGATGAGTCCTTTTCAGCTGCCATGGCTTCTTAACGAAGTACGCGAAGTTGGTAATCAAGGTCGTCACGGACTTGGAGACACTGTCAGTACTAGTGTTGGCACACCGCAGCGTCACCGTCGTCTGGTAACGTCCTATTTTGCCTATCTACTACCCCATGCGTCTTACCGCTCGACAGATCGACGCAGGGCCATCGTATGACTCGGATGCACGCGACGATTCCGAATCTCGTACCGCCACTGCGATCACACCAGCTAGGCAACAGCCACAGCGTGGTCGTGAGCCTGCCCCGGCCCAGGGGAGATTTCACCCGTACCGTGGCATGGCTTCCCGGGTTACTTCGTACGTCTGCTTCCATTTTACGGGGTCGATATGCTGTTCGGCGATTGAGCCCTCTCTATTCATTTTGGTCCTCAGTCGTCCAAGAATTCCGAGTCAATCCAGTCAAACGAGACGCGAGCCTCGAAGCGATCCCCCGAGTAGTACTGGGGCCAATGTTGCCCCTGCCCCTGCCCCTCAGGCTGCCCTTTCCCCCCTGTTTGTAGGAAGCCATCGGTTCTGTAACCCTGTTGCAGTCAGAACGTTTTTTTGCAAGAAAGGCCTTAACGTGCCCCCATCGATACCACGGGGTTATACTCTTGCATCGGTGACACCTGAGGTGACATCGAAGAGCTTCACAGCGTTGTTCGGAGGCAGACCCATACACGAACGCCCACTGGCACGATCAAAAAAAGAAGGAAAAAAAGAGATTCTCTGCTTAAATAGGAAGGCGCAGCCTTATGCGCCGACTTCACCCGGGGAAGCAGGACTCCTCCTTGTCATCCCGAATACCTTCCTACTCGAAGACGATTTCGGGGCATTCCATGTATTCATGAATATGTCACTCGCACACACCGCGGATGGTGAAAAATATTTTCGATATTTTGGCACGTACACCAAAGTGCCAACAACCCGCACGACTCTTGGAGTGGACGAGTGGCGCAGTCTGTCCATCCAGGTGAGTGGCGTCTTTAAAGTCTTGCGCCACTTGTGTGGTTTCTCATGGTCCACCGTAGTGCCGTGATACCTGGTCAGAGCGCATTGCCGCCTCTAAGGTACATGAGGCGCGCGCCATCCTTGCCAGGGCATCTTTACGCCATGAGCGTCCGAATGGGCCACCGCCCTCACTCGACGAAGTCGATGAGTGGCTTGAGAATAACTTGAATCCGAGAAAGGGTGACTCGGAGAAGAGCCCGAGTTGCAAGATCCGTGCTGCATTGGATTCTGGTAAAGAGGTTGGTTCGAAGTGTCAACCTCCTGCGTTTACCCGAGTCATTGATGCGTCATGGTTCAGAGGATGGCGTTCGAGGTCGTAAAGTGTGTCCGTTACGATCTCGAAATCGTAAAAAAATTACAAACAGAATTGGCATTGCACTAGCTGCCAAACGGAAGGGTTGCCGTAGCTTGCATTTGAACTTCCAGGACGGTTTCCCCAGAAGTTCGAAATGTCTATATTGTTACTCGTTTCATACACAACACTATCCTGAAATGTTCTATGGCGGAACTCAGACCAGTACACGGCGAATGTATCGACTCGCGTAAAGAAGATTGTATAACTGGGGTGCAAGCATGACGTTGTCAATCGACGCGGCTAGGTAGAATGAATATGGTTTTGTAGTAACAGATTCTATGGACGACTTAGCCTGCGAGTTTGCTTTTATACAAAGTGCGACATACTGCACCGTTAAGTTACTCCCGAAACATTGCCAATCCTCCGAAATAAAGCAAGCAACGAGGTTCTTCGCCTTGAACGCGTCCATTTGCTGACACCACGGAGACAAAAATCAACAGGCGTTGGGTGCTGTATATGCCCACATGGGGATGAGAAGTGAACGTGACAGGCTTCGCGTATCCGTCATGTTCGCTAAAAAACTTCGGCGGGCCTGTGTAGTTGAGCTGGAGTAACACTGAACGTGACCTCGGTTTCTTATTCAAACCATCTACATTCGGGGCACAAGTTATTATATGGTGATCGACAGATAAATATGGCCGCGGATCCAGCCGTGAGGCCGGAGGTTGACATCCAGAGAATAGTGACCTCAGCAAGTGCTTTCTGAATGTCGGAAGCTTACGGGAGAGACTGGATAATGAAGTGGGGGGATGCGGAATCGTCTCGTTTCATGATGCGGTGGAGCAGCTCGCAAGAAGAGCACGGAAATTGATGCCACGTCTTTCTGGACTCGCCCGTTGGCCGTCTCCTCTGCATATCCTCTCCGACCTCGACATTGACACCTAGAGAAGAATATGTTCACAGGAAAACGTTGAACCGTAACGCTTGAGCCCGTCTCTCGTGGGGGCACCTCGACCCCAATGGCGGGAAATACTTGTGATTCCCATCAACCCTGTGCGGATCATAGTGGAGGTCAACGGAAAACCTCAATCACATGCCCTTCCTTTCGCTTTCTGATTGGTGTGGGGGTAAGTTAAGTCTCCCAGAGGTTGGCGTTGCGGCATTGTGAGTCAGGGCCCGTGTGCCAGTGTGAGGATGAGGGTGGAAAGGTTGCCGTTTGCCGAGGTTTATCAGTGGGCAACTTGACACACAGGCACAGACCCGACTGAGTTCTTTTGCTTCCAATTGCGAAGCGAGCTGTTACGCCGCGGCCATATTTATCTGATTTGCCCAACTTGTGGATGGTTCGGACAGGAAGCCCACTGGCAGGCCCGGGCAATGTTCAATGTTACTCCGACTCAACTACACTGGCACCAGCACGCTGAGAACTATCATATATGGTGTCCAACGCTTCTACATTTTCTGTCCGTGGGCACTGGGGTCAGACACAGGAACATGAGCTCTAATACTCCGCTCATGATGCCCTTCTGTTTATAGGTTCGGTTATCATAACGGGCTTGGTCTCAGTTGCAGCCGTGCTCAAGGAGACGTAATCGGCTTTGCGGCAGTTATCAGGCTCATCTACCATCTATGGCCCACGCTCCGCTAGTAAGCTCCACTACCAAGGTTCACATCACGTCAAGTGGCACCCCCATGATTATACAAAACCGCAGAGTGTGCTCGCGAAAGGTTGACCTACTCCCAAAAAGACTCCGAGTCAAACATTTCCATAGCCTATATTATTTGGGTACGGGAACTGCACTCATATCCTTTCCAACTTGAAGAAAGCTTACTCCTGACTGAAAGTCCGAGTTCTAGTAGGGCCATCATGTTCAATTCGGCGAACACGCAGAACCTGAACATGCCGCTATCTGGTCAACTTGACCGATACCAAAGCCCGACCGCGTACCAGTTCGTCGACTGGCAGCTGCGCTGTCAAATGCTCGAAATCGACTGTCATATCGAGATGCTGAGGAGCCAGGAATACAGCAGGTTGTTGTTGGGCGGGAACAACCACCGCGCGCTGCCGCCAGCGCTGCCAGCGCCCGAAAGTGGATCTCAATCTGCGCCGCAGGTTGCACTCCCGCACCCTCCTGTGCTTGCGCCGGTACCACAGCTCGACGACGTACGAGCCGGTTATCATGGAGGTACCGTAGCCACACAGCAACGTCGCTTGGTACCGTCCTTCCTACTTTGTTTGTCTACTACCCCATGCCTCTTACCGCTTGACAGATCGACGCAGGGCCATCGCACAGCGCCCACGATGATACCGAAGCTCAAGCTACCCCCGCAAGCACACGGGTATATGATCGCAGGCGCGGCGGAGAGAGGGGAGAACCGCAGCACGGTCGCGAGCCTGTGCCGGGGAGGTTTCACCCGTACATGACATCCCCGGCGATTTCGTACGCCTTCCTCCCCTTCACAGGCAGACTCATTGTCTCATTTTATTTGGTCCCTGGACGTCCAAGAATTCAGTCCAGCCAGGCGAGTGGCGGGCCTCGAAGCGGACCATTGGGTGCTGGCGTCGAGGGGGTGCCTGCTCCGAGTCTGCGGAGTGTAGGCAACCGTCGTTTCTGCAGTCATGATTCAGTGAAATATTTTTTTCATGAGGAAGACCTCGATGTGTCCCCCTTGACGCCACAGGACCATGTTCTTTCTTGGATGACACCTGATGTGACATCCACGAGATTCACTGCATTATTTGGAGGCTTCCCGAAAGAAGAACGTCCAAGATCTCGACTGCGCAACATTCTCTGCTTCAACCCGGAAGCGCAGCCTTACGCGCCGACTTTACCCGGGGAAACAGGACTCCTGCTCGTCATGCCGAATACCGTCCTGCTCGAAGACAAGTGCGACGCTTTCCACATCTTCATCAATATGTCGCCACCAAGCGCCCCCAATGTAGAATGTTCCTTCCGATATTTTGGCACATACACAAAAGTTCCCGTCACTCGCACGACTCTCGAAGCGGACGAGTGGCGTAGTCTGCCTCCTAGGGTGAGTGGTGCCTCGAAGTTTGACTCTTGAAATGCCCATGTGAGCTTCTCATTGCCCACCATAGTGTCGCACTCTCTGGTCATGGCGAATTCTCAGCTCAACGGTCCCAAATGTGCGCAACATCCTTGCGAGAATGTGTGTACGCACCGAGCGTCCAAATGGGCCACCGCCCTCACCCAACGAAATCAATAATTGGCTTGAGAACAATCCAAGGAGGCACGAGGGTGCTAAGCAACGTATCGTCAATGCTGCACTTGATTCGGGCGAAGAGGTAGTTTTCAATCTCCGTCTTCCATTCGCCTGAGTATTCATACATGTCAGAAAATCGAATTCGAGGTAGTCAAATGCATCAGATATGATCTTGGAGTAGTCGGAAAGCTACAAAGTAATAAACAAACACGTATCTTGCTGTCCGACTTCAGCTTATGACAAATCTGCCAAAACCAGATTTCCCAGCAGCAATTCGAAATGCCATACATTGTTACTAGTTTTATATGCGACACAGTTCCTGACATTGGCGGATTACCACACAGAAAATGTATCATAACGTGGACCGATTAACAGAGCACACCGAATCATGTACTTTAACCACCACTGGAAGCAAACCTTTCGAACAGCGACTCAGTACCGTCTATCATCATGGCGGCGATCATAGTCGCGTGGTTCGCGACCATACCCTTTGTCAAAGTCCCGTGGGCCCCGATCATAATCACGGAACCCACGGTCGTGATCTCGTGGGCGTTCGTCGTATTTCCCGCGCCCGCCGCGACGATCATCGTGATCATGGTCGCGCGCGTAACGAGAATCGTAAGGGCGCGGGTCATAGTAGCGTTCGCCTGATTAATGAAGAACCGGTAAATGAAAGTACGGAATCAGTGGGTTGAACAGGCTCACGATCATTGCGCTTTGGGGGACCATAGTATCTTCCTGGCGTGGGGGTGCGAGCACGTCCACGACGAGCCTGAACAGCGTTTCAGCGATTTCGTTGTGTCAACGGCCAGGGACGTACCTTTTCGACAGTGACAGGTTTACCCATAAATTCTGTAGCATTAAGAGCCGTGATAGCTGCTTCAGCTTCCTCTGCGGATTCCATGGTCACGAAGCCGAACCCGCGAGACTCGCGGGTGTGGGGGTCGTACATGACCGACGCTTTTTTAACCTGGGTTAGGGCAAATCGACATCAGGTCAGGCTACATGAAACTAGTCCTCACTTACCCTGCCAATCTTCGCGAAGGCCGCCTCAAGGTCACGCGTATCAACTCGTGAGCTCAAGCCAGAAACATGAAGGTTGTTGCCAGGATTTTGTCCTCCCTCACGGCTGGTCGAATGGTGAGAAATAGCATGCTCAGAGGAGTCAAAAAGGGCGCATACTTTCGGTCATCACCGTTACCTCGGCCAGGACTTCTACTCCTACTAGAACGTCGCGGCAAATCGCCACCGCCACCGCGACCCGGAGAACGTCCACCGTCCCAAGCCTGACTGTCTGTGGTACCATTAGCCATGGTCACGTCTCCAGTGGGGATGCTGATAGGTGCAGCGTTAGGGGCCATATCCTGCGACTGCCAAGCTGATGCAGGACAAAAGAACGTCAGGCTCTGTCTGTCATTGGGGTTGGTGTAACATGCGAATGGGAGCAACGACAGGGAGACGACGATGATAGAAGAGAATATTGGAAATTAGGTGAACAGAGCGCTGACTGATGTGACAGCTGTGGCGGGCGCCGAGTGTTGCCATTCCTCGCTCTGATTCTGATAGGGAGGTGGAAGAACAGGGAGAAATGGATAACAAGGGCACGTCGAAGAAACTAGAACTGGGGAGCCGTACAGACTGCCGACGGCTGCCGACATTGAACTGAACGGGTTGCTGGAACCGATTCTGTCTTATTGTGGCGACGCCGAAAAAGTAGGGAAAGGTAGAGAAACGACATGAGGAAGGTTGTATAGTAAACGTCGCCGATGTCGTCGGGGTCGAGAGGGTGGTCGTCGGTGATGCTGGGGACGTACCGTCATCCATGGATTGAGGTTGCGGAGTCTTGGGTTGGTCGTGGTACGGGTTCAAGTGGGCTTTCCCCCGCTCTGCCCACGTTTCCTTTCCCATACTCGGTCCCTCGGTCTCCTTCCGGTCCGTGGACCCCCGTTACGTGACAGACGCGTGACATGGCGCGTCTCCCCTCTCAACCGTGTGCTTTGAACCCATATACTCATGCCTCCCCGTCGTTCTACACGTTCTTCCGCGAGGCAATCCGTGGAACCAGAGAATAGTCCACCCGCACTCAAGCCTGCTTTGTCTTCCAAGAGAAAGCGATCCACCGGTGACAATGCTGATATCGAAGGCCAAGAAGTCCCTGACAAACCGCCCTCGCGCACCACGCGCCGCCCATCGTCCAAAGCAGCCCATTCTGCACCAACGTCTCGTACATCCTCCAGGTTGAACAGAGTATCGCACCAGGTGACCTCTGATGATGAGAACGACGAGGGAAAACTAGTCCATCCTTCGAAACGAGCCCGCCCATCGCATGAGCTGGAGGATGTACACGAGGAGGATGAGGAGGAAGACACCAAGCCGGTTGTTAAGTCTCGGACTCGGAGGTCGGCATTTAGGCCAGCGGCCTCTTCCACCAATCGAAAGGGCGCCGAGCAGGTCGTTTCCGCGGAAGATGAGCCTGGAGAGCAACTCACAACTAACACATCTATGCCGACTTCTCGCACGCGTTCCCCCGGGAAGCCGAGCAGCTCCACGAGATCATCCACTTCCCGGCGTAGTGGGCGCTCATCTATATCGACGGCTGCAAGAGTCAAGGCTGAGCCTCTCGACGATCCTACCCTGGAGAAAACCAATGACTCTGACAGTGGAGAGACCCAGGTCCCAGCCGCTTCCCATCGAAAGACGGCCAAGCGATCCTCCCGGAAAGTGAAATCTCCTACGCCTCAACCTGTCAGGGGTGAAGATTCCGGTGACGATACAAGCGTTGGCGAGAACACAACGGCTGTCGTCCGTAAAGGCGTTGACACGCCGAACGTTTTGGCCGAACAATCTACTCCTGTTCCTGATCCCAAGACGTTACCGTCAACTACGCCACCAGTCTACGAAGAGAAGTCTCTTCTTGACGACCTACCAGCGTCGCCGTCAAAGACAAGGCGTGTACCCCTTCCAATAGAAGAATCTCAGGGCCCAAGATCCCGTCTTGTTATTCACAAATTAGTCCTCGCGAACTTCAAGAGTTATGCTGGACGTCAAGAAATTGGGCCGTTCCATAAGGTGGGCTGCCTCTGTGTCATTGCACTGAAGCTCATGGTCTACAGTCTTTCTCCGCAATCGTCGGGCCCAATGGTTCAGGAAAGTCGAATACCATTGATGCACTCCTTTTTGTGTTCGGGTATCGTGCTAGCAAGATGCGACAAGGAAAACTCTCTGAGCTCATACACAACTCTGCGCAACATCCGGATTTGCAAGAGTGCAGTGTTGAGGTTCATTTCCGCGAGATCATTGACCTTGTACGTTCATCATTGTGAGACAATTGGCGACCGTTCGATCATTGTCTGTATAGCCTGGCCCAGACGCATATACGGTTGTACCAGACTCGACCTTGTCTGTGGCTCGTACCGCGTACAAGAATAACTCTAGCAGATATACTATCAATGGACGAGCAAGTAACTACAAAGAAGTACAGACACTTCTAAAAGGCCGTGGCATCGACCTTGATCACAATCGCTTCCTCATACTCCAGGTATGTTTACCCCTGCTTTGCGTAGGTTTCATCTTACTCCGTAGTAGGGTGAGGTAGAATCTATTGCACAAATGAAGCCAAAGGCACCGTCAGAACACGAAGACGGCCTACTCGAATATCTTGAGGACATTATTGGTACCTCACAGTACAAGGCACCGATCGATGAAGCGCTCGTTGAAATGGAACGCCTGACGGAGGATCGTACAGAGAAGTTGAACCGCTTGCGACTCGTCGAGCGCGAGAAGAACGCGCTCGAGAAAGAGAAGCGCGAAGCTGAAAACTATCTCCGCCTGCAGAATGATCACGTACGCGCACAGTCGACCCTCTACCAGTACTATATCTGGCGGTGTCTTGTAAGCGAGAAGGAGGTCAAACAAGAAATCGTAGGTGGTCTTCGCTATGATATAACGAAATTGCGTGGTCATTAGGTCTTCTAGGCTCGCATCGAAAAGGAACTTGCTGAGGAACGCGAGCGTAATAAGGACGACATCGTGCATCTGGAGTCACTCGAAAAACATTACGCAGAACGTGTTCAGGCTTACGAGGTGCGCTTCGCGATATATTCGGCAATGTTTCCCCTTGCGGACCTTGTATATAGGAAGTCAAGGCGGCAGCGGCGGAGGCTCTCAAAGAGATGGGAGCCTATGAAAAGCAGGAAGTGGGCCTGGAGGAAAAACGCAAACACGCCAATGGCAAGGCCAAGAAGCTCAGGAAATCGCTGCAAGACGTAAAGCTTTCGGTGTCTCAGTTGTGAGACATGGTGTCGGCTGACCGGTTTGATTCTATCAGGACGAGAACGCCCGTAGCACTGCACTCCGCGCCATCGAAGAGAATGCGGCAAAGATGAAGAGCGAGAAGAAAAAAGCAGACCAATTCGAAGAAGACCTCCAGAAGGAAGAGAAGGTACTGGAGGGAATTCGCGACAGTCTTAAAGGTATCGTTGTTTTCTTTTTCTTTTTTTTTTTTTAGTCGATCGTGCGCTCATTCGTTCGTCAGACAAGACGCAGGTATTTCACGATCAGATCGAGCAGAAGCAGAAGGAGCTTCAACCTTGGAAAACGAAGGTCAACCAGAAGCAGGCTGAAATTGACATCAAGGCCAGTGAGCGTGACATGTTGGTCAAAAAGGCCGAGGGTATCAGGCAAGCCAGCTCAGAAGCTCAGGAGGCGCTTGAGAAATTGAGGAGTGACCAGAAATCTAAGGTATGTGTACCTAATAATGTTAAGATACCTAGCCCTGACCAGGCATCCAGATCGGGGAGCTCGAAAATCTCGAACACAGGAAACAGTCGCTTCAACAGGACTCGAAAACTGCCCAACAAAGAGTACAGGTATGGTCCTGTATCGTCCTTTCCCGAATAACTGATACAAGGATGGCTGTGCGTAGGGCCTGACTGCGCGCGTGGGCCAGCTTCGCGCACAAGCATCTTCCATGAGACAGCGAGTGGATGAAGCAAAGGCATCCCAAGCAGTTACCACCTCCCAGAATAAGGTTCTGGACAGCTTGACCCGTTTAAGGAACTCTGGTCGAGTCAGCGGTTTTCATGTAAGTCACATCAGGATCTTTTTTGAGCTGTAGTCATAGCACGGAACAGGGTCGACTTGGAAGCCTCGGAACCATTCCTGACAAGTACGACGTCGCAATCACAACGGCATGCGGTTCGCTCAACAACATGGTTGTGGACACTGTGCCTCAAGGTCAAACATGCATAGAATACCTGCGAAAACAGAACGTCGGGCGTGCGAATTTTCTTGTTCTTGAGAAAATCGACGAGTCAAACGGCATGCGACCTATTCAGACTCCCGAGAACGTCCCGCGTCTGTTTGACCTCGTTAAACCAAAGGAACCAAGATTCGCCCACGCATTCTATAAGGCGCTGCGCGATACGCTGGTCGCCCAGGATCTTGCGCAAGCAAATCGTATTGCATTTGGCGCCCGCAGGTGGCGAGTCGTCACCCTCGCTGGCGAGCTCATCGACTCTTCGGGTACAATGTCTGGTGGAGGCGCTAAACCTAGGGGTGGTGGGATGAGCTCGAAACTTGCGGCTGATGCGGTTCAACCTGAAGTGCTGCGAAGGTATGAGCAGGACTGCGAGTCTGCGGCTGCGCAGCTCGCAGAGGCTACGGACGAACTTCGTGCAGCTGAGGCACAGCTGGAAACGCTGGCGAAGTCGGGCCCGCAGATCAACCTCGAGATTGACAAGGTAAACCTTGACATTCAGAACGCTAGGAAGCTCGTCATAGAAGCTGAAAAGCGGGTGCTTGATCTCAAGTGAGTGCATGACTGGTATCAGCTGCTGCGGCGATCTCATTTCCCTAACCGTGCCCAGTGCGCAGAACAAACCAGATGCGGGTGATCTGTCCCGCATCGCATCCCTGGAACGCGAGATTGCCGCTGCCGAAAGGGAGCTTGAAAGCTTGCAGTCACGGTCGGGTACGATCGAAGAAGCCATCAAAGCGCTCGAGAAGAAAATTCTTGATATTGGTGGTTCGCGACTGCTCGCGCAGAAGTCGAAAGTCGATGGTTTAAAGCTACACATCAACCTTGCAAGTGACGAGATTACCAGAGCCGAAGTAGCAAAGGCCAAGGCTGAGAAAGACTCGGTCAAGCTCGAGAATTCCATAGCCGGGCATCAGCAAGGTTTGGCGGAGGTTGAAGCCGAACTTGAGACGTTGAACGAATCGCTGCAAGAGGTCAAAGACTACGTTGCTGACATCCGCGCGAAGGTTGAAGCGGCGCAAGCTGAGGTGGAAAACTCGAAGGATGATCTGGAGAACCTGAAGGTAGAACTAGACCAGAAAACAGAGGAGATCCAGGCGTTCCGTGCGGTAGAGGTGGGAAAACCCCTCGGGTTAAAAGCGTTCTGCTGACCATGCGTGTTCAAGGTCGAGCTCACACAAAAGCTCAATGACAAAAAGACCGAACTGAAGGAGAATAGGAATACCATGGATCGGTCGCAAGCAGAGCACGATAAGCTACGCCTCGAAGACGTCGAGTAAGCTGACTTTTCTTCTGTCCCTTTCGTTTCTCATTTGTTGACAGCGATGACGAAGACGACGACGAAGTTCCTCAGAAGGATAACGTCGATGTGCCCGATGAAGCTGAGCGTGAAGGTCAGGCCTCATCAACTCCGCGCGTGAAAAGGGAAAACGAGACCGATCCTGTCGTGAAAACTGAGGAAGGGGATGAGCATATCCCAGGCAAAAAGGCACGGCAGCGTCACAAGTCGCCTTCGAACGAGCTGCATATCTACAGTGCTGCCGAGCTGTCCAGGCTCAATCAGCGTGAATTGCTTGCTGACGTCCAACTTCTTGACGGTACGTTCATCTCAGATGTATATTTGCGTCAACTAATGTTCGTATTTCCAGAGCAATTGAAGAGGAGTAAGCCGAACATGGCTGTGCTGAAGGAGTACCAGAGACGCGAAGAGGAATTTCTGCGCCGCGCGAAGGATCTGGATGAGACGACTGCTCTCCGTGATGCTGAGAAGCAGAAGTATGACTCACTACGGAAGCAGCGGCTGGACGAGTTCATGGCCGGCTTTAGTACTATCTCCCTCAAACTCAAGGAGATGTATCAGGTCGGTTCAATCATTCTCACCTACGGCCGCCACTGAACGCATTGGCGGGTAGATGATTACGCTCGGAGGGAATGCCGAGCTGGAGCTCGTTGACAGCATGGATCCATTCTCTGAGGGTATTATCTTCAGCGTGATGCCGCCCAAGAAAAGCTGGCGAAATATCTCCAACCTATCAGGCGGCGAAAAGGTATTGTTTGTAATCTGTTTCACGACATACTTATTTATTAATGTCGTCTTCGATCAAGACCCTCAGTTCTTTAGCACTCGTCTTTGCGTTGCATGTCTACAAGGTATGCCAGTCGTATCCTTATTTCAATTTGTAACATCTAATCGGGCTACCCATAGCCAACGCCACTATACTTCATGGATGAGATTGATGCTGCCCTGGACTTCCGGAATGTCTCTATCGTCGCGAACTACATCAAGGACAGAACGAAGAATGCACAGTTCATAATTATCTCACTTCGAAACGACATGTTCGAGCTCAGTCACCGACTCATTGGGATTTACAAAACATCTAATCAAACTAGAAGTGAGAATCGCAGACATGAAATCCTGAAACCGGAACTAAATCACTTTAACTCTCCTTACAGGTATTTCTATTGACAACCGTTCTCTACACGCGCCACCGCCCATGAGCACTGTCATACAATAACTCTGTATACCGCCGTTGTCATATCATACCTTCGACATTCGACTCGTCGCACTGACCTGTAATTGTACATTGTCTGTAACAGGAACAGGAATAATGATCTTGCTTGAATTATTTTGATCCATGACACCGGAGCCACATCCAGAGCGCCGTAGCGACCTTTGCATACTGGTAATGTCCACCGTGATGGCGACAGAGCTGGAAGCGAAGGTTCTGTACTTCGTGTCTTCCTTTCTTGTGACTTCGATCAGAATTTCGGCCATAGTGTTTATTGCCCATCGTCCCTTGCTCAACGCGGCCTTGATCTCACAGGGCCGATGAACGTGCGTGAGCTTGGGAAATGAATTCTGACGTAGGAATAGCTTGACCAAGACCAACAAATCCTCGAAGTCACGCTGGTCATATGGTTCAAGCCACTGCTTACAGAAAAACATGAGATCGGGAGTATACCTGCGAGCCTCCGAGGCTCAGGTTGGCGACGACGACTAACTTCAGAGTCAAACATAACAGCCTACATAACAAGTTCACCATGATGTACAGCATATTTCGATTCATACTCCGCCAACTACAATCCCCCCCTCAACATGCTGTAAGATTCAGGGGCCTTCTTCAGTTGTCACGGTTGCTAGATATGCTGTGCCTCTGGATAATAGTTGCTAAATTTGAATCGTATGTGGTGCATTGGATGCCATAACATAACATTTTCTAATTGAAGGGTGTCATGATTACTAGGCTCTATGTGATACAGCACATATGGGCATACCTCTTCACCAGCTCGAAGTGCAGCACAAACCTCCCTATGAGTTACTGGTGCTGTTGGGTGGTGTAGCAGATATTCCTGGATCTTGGCAACTGAGGGCTCTCGGTTGAATTCATTTCGTAGTTTGATACGTGCACGGATAGCAAGATGAGTAGGCTTCCGCACTTGGGATATGCGCTTTACCCACATATCCCGGCACTGCAAGACGTCAGGCTGAGAAGTACTTTCTGAACATTAACAAGCTTTCAGTTCGGCAACTTACAGTGGTGGGCAAGTCACAGAAACTGACTTGAATTTGACGAAGAGGGACTTTGGTGTATTCGCCCTGATAATAAAGCAGGTTGTCTTGTGGCGAACACGAAAGGACCTGGAATGCCACGTTATCGTCTTCGGGTGTATAACTACCAGTTGGGGGACAGAGTATGAGACCCGGTTCTCCGATTCCAGTCGGTAAGAATGGCTGCGCTCTGTGGTCAGCGCAAAGAAACGTCTTGTCACGGTACCCTGGAATCTTTTGACATTCCGTCCACTCTGCCCTCCGACAGCCTCCAAACAACCCACAAGCATCGCCCCAAGTGAGTCCTGGGGTCTCCTCAGAACGAATAACTTCAGCCGGCGTCAGCTTGAGGGGAGTGAAACCAGCGCGTGCCAGTGTCAAAATCTCCACCGCTGAGATGAAACTTCCGATCTCGCTGGCGCCGGTTAAGACGAAGGGAAGTTGAGTAGGGACAGTTCTCCGCTGGCTGCTCCGGCCACCGATCCTTTGGGGCCGCATCGGCCCATTGACACTACGAAAAAGAAATCTGTAAACGAAGGCGGGGTCTCCGAGGGAACCATAAGAGTTTAACATACGTGGGAGCGGGTCGTATGAAAGAAGAGTGCAGTCGCATCCTCTTCGAACTTCCTGCAGACCTCCCATGTGAAGCCGATCTGCGCCCTCTGGTGGTAGCGGGTTGTGATGCACTTGAGGAACCACCAGTACCAGTGGGTAGCCTGTCGCTGCTTTCGACTCTAGTACTTATAGCGGATGGCCGCACCGCAGACGCGGACTACCATATATTATCATCATGGGATCAATCACAAGCACGAAACGAAGGGCTCGCACCGACTGAGCTGCGACAGTCACACTACCTTCTACCTCAGCCTGGTTGTTTCTGTCCACCTCCGGGCCTCCCTGTTCAGCTGGTAGTCTGGAAATCGCTTGCTCCGATGGAGCTCCCGTAGTGGGGCATATCAATGCACCCTCAGGTACTCGAGAAACACGAAGAGCATTGTCCCCACCCGATAGCTGAAGCAAGATGTTGTGGTACTTTTCGGCCCGCTCAGTTTCAACTTTGAGGAGGAGACCAAGTAGATTTGCCCGAGATGACAATCGTTCTTCCTCTTGTGCCATCTTGATACACTGTGTCGTAGTGGACTAAATCTGAGGTAGGTATCCAATCGCGCCCATCACTCTCAATGAGTGCGCATGGCGTAATGGCGTTTGGCCTAGTATTCGTGGAACTTCATCAATCACGTAAGATGACACTCAGGATCAGACATCCTAATTACGGCATTCAGATCATGTCCGTGCAACACGGCTGGTGTTGAAGAAAGAGCGCAAGGTAATGTGTTCTGGGCTGCCCCAGTCACTTTGAGACCTAGTGTGTCCACCAGACTCGGAAAGAACAAGCGATTCGACGACAGTGAACGCTGCGTGCTCCGCCGAGGACTCAGATGCCGATGGGAAACGGCGTTCTCGTTTAACCAAAGAACAATAACGCCAGCCAGCATGAGTGCCGCTATCATAATCGGCAACCATGGCGTCCAAGCATTAAGAAGGTACAGTCACTGGCACGCGTACTGTCGAGAGAAGGGATATGGCGTCCATCTGTAAAACTTAGTACCGCAGACGCTGACACCATATGGTTCCATACCGCGACATCACTGCGTCAGATTAGTACAGTGAATGTCCTAAAAGTAACAGAGCTGGAAGCGAATTGAAAGGTTCGGTACCCCGCCGCATGTCTTCTCATTATTGTGACTTCAATCAGAATTTTGGCCATGGTCACAGTGTCCATTACCTGTCGTTCCTGGCTCAACGTGGCCTTACATCAGTAAAAAATCCACAAACTTGTTTACTAGTCAGCTTTTTTTACAATAACTCACGAGCCCTCGCGAGATTTTCCATCATTTGCTGATGTACAACATATTGCTTTACTGGCAAAAGAACAATCAGTGGCTACATAGCGCAATATTGCACCACCATTTTTTTCTGATGATCATCTAGTAGTACAGAAGATTTATCCACCTGCTTGTACAACTGGCCCACCATCACACCTCTGGCCCCATCAGATCCAAAGAATACAATTTCCCGACTACGTCGAATGGGAGTAAGTTTACAATGAAGCTTGAAAGTTTAGAACACTGGATACGATACAACAAGTGATGCAAAATGCGCCCTTGTGCGCAACGGCCTTTGGTTTCGAATGACCGTCTGATATGTCATTATTATCTCGTGTTCTAGTATCACATGTCGTATTTGCGCTGTCCGTATTCAATCGCGCCGTGTTCCGAGTTACTTCGGACGTTCTGTATTTGTTACTTACTTACTGCTATGGTACTTTACAAAAAGCGGTAAAACTACATACAGTATCTAGTTCGGCGTACGCTTACGAAGCCCGTAGCGTACTTGTATTTGTAGAAAGCCCTAAGGGCTGAATCATCATAGTTTTTTGACCCCTTCCGCCGAAGTCGCTCGCCTGATAGCCTGCGTTTCCATCAACAAGACAAATAGCGAGTTCAGTCCCTTACTTGTATTCCTCCTCATCGATGTCGTCGAAAGGCCAGTGCCTCGACCTGCGCCCGTTCTTCCTCTGACTCGACCGCCGCCAATGCGGCCTTCTTCAGCTGCCTGCTGCGTGCCATGGCCTCCTCGTAGAACTCGACAGGCACCCAGCCCTCCGACCCGTGGCCGATCACGGCCTGGCACTCCGCTAGATCCGCGTCCACTTCCCGCTGTCCCTTATCCAGCTCCCTCGTCTCTGTTACGTCAGTGGGGTCGAACACGACAGGACACGGGGCACCTCCGCCGGTGACCGTCTCCCAGTTTTGCGTCGCGTCTATCAGCGCAACCTTCAACGCGAGAGTCTCGCCGTTCCACGGGTCGCTGGCGTGGTGGAAAAGGCGGCGGCGGAACAGGCCTATGGGGTCCGCCAAGGCCGCATAATGCAGCTTGTTGTACTTTTCTGTGCTTTTGACATAGTGGTAATGGACGACTCGGAGGCGGCGACGGTAGCATTCCATCTCTTCGCTTTGCTGGGTTTCAACCAAGTTCTCCGATGACGAAGGCGGCGTCATCGATTGCAAGCCAAGATCATGGTGGTTCTGTAGCTGCCTGGGTATGCCAGCAAGGAGGAACATGGGTAGGATCGCGGCGTGTTGCCAGTCAATCAGGCCGAGGACGTGCCAGCTGGCGACGGGCGACGGGGAAACGATGATATTGCCCGGCTCGAGGTCGGGATGGCGGATGCGGAAAGGAATGAGGGCCGGGTCCCTAGGGATGAGTGACGACGCGATGAGGAGGTAGTGCTCCAGGTTCTCGATGTGGGCCGACGGCTGCTGCTCCTGGTACTGGTAAGCTTCCCTCCTTATGCGCTGGAACGGAAACCGCGGTCGACCGAACTGCTTCAGATAAGCTATTTCCTTGTTGGCTCCTCGTACGAGCGCCGCTTCAGCGCTCTCGTCTATAGTTATCAGTTAGTTTTAGGGAGTAAGCAGAGAACGGCGTACATGGTCCTCGACCTACGTCGAGCTGAGCTCTCTTGCCATACCACAGAGGCAGCCGTATGTCTGGACCCACACAGAAACGCTCGTCCTCCAATGGGATGCCCGGGCTCCCGGTCACCGTCTCCAAGTCTTTTGAAAAGTACAGGCTTCCACCTGCCGGGAAAGGAATTGACATCATCTTGGACTCGAGCTCTGCAACTTGACGCATGATGGAAATAATGTCCTTTTCCTCCAGATCAAACCATATGTCGCTCAAGATCGTGCCTTGAACGAATTGCATGAAGATAAACTCGGTCTCGGCCTCATTGTCCGTCGAAGCCGAGTATCCGTACACCTCAGGTATCGGCAGCCCAGAAGAACGGAGTAAAGCCATGGTAGCAACCTCACTCACGAAACGAGAGTGAGTTTCTTGGGAATTATGACCGGGTACGGGATGCGGGCGACCATTTTGAAGTTGTCGCGCATGGTGATGAGGAAGGTGCGGTTGAACCCGCCCTCGGCGAGTTTTTTGAGGTCGACGATATCACCAGGACTCCGGTCGACGGACGCTGCGGCAAGTCGACAGAGCCCATCGACATTGAAGACATGCCTGCGCTCTGCGTGGCGAAGGGCATCGTTGACGCTGAAATTTGTGGGTTATGGGTGAGACGATATACCCCATAGAATCACAGGTATGAGACAGACTTACATCCATCGACCCGATGTATAGTTGAACAGGTCGTCGTTCTGAAGGTGCACTGTCGTAGAGAAAGTGCGACGTGGCGGCCAGAAGGTCCGGGTAGCGATGGAGCCCGAGCGGGCCAAGGAAAAGGAACGCAGTGAGGAGTGAGGACGGCGCAGAGATTGCGAGACTGGAACGGTGAGAAAGTCGAAGACAAGCCTTGCGCTCCCAAGACAGGTCATCCCAATGTACATGGAGGGGCGGGGCGAAAGGTGGGATAAATGGGATCTAAAAGAGGGGCAACACGGCCTAGGGGCAGCACGGTAGTGGTTTGCTGCTCGGCCCAGAAACCCCGGCTTGGGTTCGGGCTTCACAGGGCTCCTTAAGCTGAGCCCTCATAGGAGGGCTTGGGCCGGGGCTTAAGTCGAAAGACCCGCGTTGGTCGAATAAGGTGCGAGTCGTCCAAGCAGATGAGAGTGAGGACGCGAGCAAATGGGAGAGAAAAGGAGAAAATTGAGACGAGGCGTCAATCCTCAATACTGGAAGCCGGACCGGTAGCAGCGGTGGGAACAAGGGGAGGGGTGACTACGGCCGGTGCAGCTGCGACTGGGGTGGGTGAAGGAATTGCGGCCTGAGGAGGTACATCTGGTTCTGAGGTTGCCTCGGATTTGTCTTCAAAGTGATAATATAACTCCTGATCCTTCGAAACACAGTAGACACGACAAAAGAGACCAGCCGAGTCGTATTTGGCTTCGTAATCTGCTTTAAGGGTGCGGACGGCCACACTGGTGTGTTGGGGATGGACCAATCTCTACGAAGCGTTCGAACTCCTATTGCTGGAAGAACAGATCCAGCGTTTCGATCCAGCGTACAGGGGATGCAAACTGGAAGGGGACAAGCACAATATAACCCTCGGTCTTGTGTTTCTCAAGAGCATTCGTGTAGCAGCTATTTACAATGTCCTGTATCATCTCCTTCATCTTCGCGAGACCAGATTTCTCAGTCAACTAGGGGTACATCATCATATGGCGGTAGTCAGTAGTGGGGCAATACTCACCTTGGTGACGTCAACCTTCGGCATCTTGATATAATTAAGGACATTCGCGAGAGCTCGTAATGCAAGAAACTCGCCCGCCCAGACATATTGTTGACTGAAAGGTACATCAGTTACTGCGTAGAAACATGAGAAATCAGCGCCGCACCTCGACGTCGAAGTTTACGATCCCCAAGATACAGTCCCTCGCATTTGAGATGGTGTCGACGATATCGCGAAGGGCTGCACCGTCGAACGTTTTTCCAACGCGGCTAGGACTAACAGCACACATGGCATAGTTCGAATGGCTTTGTTCCTCGCGCTCGACAGCACGCTACATGGTCAGAGCACGGTAAAATACCACGTCAACGAGAAGAATTGGGCAGAATATCGGCGACAGAAGCAAGGGCAGAGAACTCGCTCAATGAGTGGGTAGCGAAGGCAGCAGTAAGTTGGACAAAGCCGTTGGATCATAGGTCCTCAGGCGGCGCAAGACATTATAACAAGGTCGATCTGGGCAAATCGAGCGGCGAAAAGGAAACCCTTTGGACGCGTGAAGGTATGTTGAAGGGTGCGGATGTTGATATCAGCAAATAGTGGAAGACTTTTGATGTTGTCGTCCTTGTCCGTCGTGTCATAGATCATTCCCATATAGCGATTGCGGATAGCCTGACTCATGATACCACCAAAATGGATGGTCTTTTTCTTGGGGTTCTCGCGGACGATTTCCACGATATCCCCTGTGCCCTCTCAAACATGTTCTCCATCCTGGCTGACAGTGGTGACGCTGACGACAAAATTGCCATCACGCATGGCGGTGCTTGATCCTGAGTCTTGACCGCGAGTACATCTCCAGGAAGGACCATTGCAACGAAATTGACATTGTAGCTGTAGACACATGTGAGCCCGATAACCGACTCGCAGAATCGTGACTCGCTTCAACACACGATCTAGAATGCCCATGGCCACGACAGTACCGTCTAGTGGCAGCGCTAGAGAACATGCCGTAAGTTATCGTGCCCGGCAGTGATGCATAGGCGGCAAAGTAAGGATTCATGTGAATGGGGTGGAAGTCTCCTGAGACCTTGGAATATGGCTCATTTGTGGCAGGCGCATGATAGAGGGAAATATTTGTGCTTGATGTAAGATGACATTTGGCAGCGAAGGGGACTCGGATAGGAGCCGACTTCACCGAGCCATGACGTTGGAGATAGGCCACGGCTCGCATCCCAAAGTCAACGTAGGCGACTTGAACAACAAGGCGGCCGAGATGAGCGGATTCTTAATCCCAAGCGTCGGGCCTTGATCTCCTATCTTCTATTGCGTTGGTTTTTCACACGCTCCTGATTGGCTAGCGAGAATATGTTTTGGGCGACAAGCAACCGTTTTGGGCGTGGAGGATCCCTTTTGGGCATCCTGGTAGTGTCCTGATTGGCTAGCGAAAATCCATGCGTGAGCGACGTGATTGGTCATTGGCTCGTGTCATGACTTGGAGATTCACCCGCAGGTGTAGGTGTACCCTTGGCCATGGGGGAAGGGTAACCCATACCCATGACCACAGGTATGGGTAAGCACGGGTACAGGTATGGGTCGATGTCCTGACACCCGCAGGTCACCCATGAAGATCACTAAGATCAGCTCATCCCATTTGCAGACATCCTAATTACAGCATTCAGATGATCATGTCCATACAACACGGCTGGTGTTGAGTTGAAGAAAGAGCGCAAGTTAATGTGTTCTGGGCTGCCCCAGTCACTTTGAGACCTAGTGTGTTCACCAGACTCGGAAAGAACGAGCAATTCAATGACAGCGGATGCTGCGTGCTCCACTGAGGACTCAGATGCCGATAGGAAACAGTGTTCTTGTTTAACCAAAGAACAAGAACGCCAGCCAGCATGAGCACCGCTATCATAATCAGCAACCATGGCATTCAAGCATTAAGAAGGTATGGTCACTGGCACACGTACTGTCGAGAGAAGGGATATGGCGTCCATCTGTAACTTAGTACCGCGGATGCTCAGGCTGACACCATATAGTTCCATACCATGACATCACTGTGTCAGATTAGTACAGTGAATGTCCTGAAAGCAACAGAGCTGGAAGCAAAAGGTTCGGTACCCCACCGCGTGTCTTCCCATTATTGTGACTTTGATCAGAATTTTGGCAATGGTCACAGTGTCCATTACCCATCGTCCCTGGCTCAACGTGGCCTTGATCTCACAGGGCTGACATACATGCGTGAACTTGGGCAATAAATTCTGATGTAGTAGGAATAACTTGACCAGGGCCAACAAGCCCTCGAAGTCCATCATGCCGATCATATTTTTTAAGCCACTACTTGGTGCTTACAGAAAACATGAGATTGGGAGTATACTTCATCAGGAAAATATCCATAAGCTTTTGAGCTTTTTGAGGTATAGGTTCCTTTCAGATTTTCGACTTTTCAACTCGTACAAACTCGTACAAACTAGTACGAGTTCGTACGAGTCCAAAAAGGTAAGTGGGAGGTTTCCTGATGCTGTGAGAACCTCAGATTGGCAACGACGACTGACTTCATCATATCCAAATATAATCGCCTACATAACAAGTCCACCATGATGTACATTTCGATTCATATTCTACCGGCTGCAATCCCCCCGCCATGCTGTAGTGCCAGCGATCTTCATTAGTCGTCGTTAGCTGTGCCACTCTTCTGGATGATAGTTGCTAAATTTGAATCGTATGTGGTGCAGTGGATGCCTTCACATAACATTTTCTAATTGAAGGGTGCCATTACTCTGTGTGAGCAAGCACATGTTTTAGACATACCTCTTCACCAGCTTGAAGTGCAGCAGCAACCACCTTACGAGCTGCCGGTGCTGTTGGGTGGTGTAGAAGATATTCCTGGATCTCGGCAACTGAGGGCTCTCGGCCGAGTTCATTTCGTAGCTTGATACGTGCACGGACAGCAGCATGGGTGCGTTTCCGTCCATCGGACATGCGCAGTATCCAAGCTTCCCGGCACTGCAAGACGTCATGCTGAGAAATACTTTCTGAACATTAACAGGCTTTCGGCAACGTACAGCAGCTGGGAGATCACAAAAACTAACCCGAATTTGATGAAGACGGTCTCTGGTGTATTGACCCTGATAATAAAGTAGGTCGTCTTGTGGCGAACACGAAAGGACCTGGATTGCCACGTTATCGTTTTCGTGCATACAACTACCAGTTGGGGGACGGAGTATAAGACCCGGTTTCCCAGTTCCAGTCGGCAAGTATGGCTGCGCTCTGTGGTCAGCGCAAAGAAATGTCTTGTACCCTGGAAATCTTCGACATTCCGCCCACTCGACCCTCCGACCAACTCCAAATACCCTGGAAAAATCGTCCCACGTGATTCCTGGGGTCTCCTCAGAACGAATAACCTCAGCCCTCGTCAGCCTGAAGGGACCGAGACTGGCGCGTGTGAGAACTTCCACCGCTGAGATGAAACTTTCGAGCTCGCCGGTGCCGGTCAAGACGAAGGGAGATGGAGTAGGGACAGTTCTCTGCTGGCTGTTCTGGCCACCGGTCCTTCGGGGGCGCATCGGCCCATTGACACTATGAGAAAAAAATCCGTAAATGAATTGAAGGCAGGGACTCCGAGGGGATCATAAAAGTTGAACATACGTGAGAGTGGGTCGTAAAATGTTGGAAGAAGAGTGCAGTAGCATCCTCATTGAACTTCTTGCAGACCTCCCATGTGATACCGATCTACGGCCTCCGGCGGTGGTAGGGACTCCGACTCGGAGTTGTGATCCACTCGAGGAACCACCAGCACTGGTGGCTAACCTGTCGTTTTTTCCGAGTCCGAGTCTAGTACTACTAATGGATGGCACCACGGGCTACCATATATGGTCATGGCATCAATTCCTCCATAGGCAGGCAAAGAGAAAGGAAAGGAAAGGAAGGGCTCGCACCGACTGAGCCGCGACACTGGCAGTCGCACTACCTTCTGTCTCAGGCTCGTTGTTTCTGTCCACCCCTCCTTGTTCAGCTGATGGTCTAGCAATAACCTGCTCTAATGGAGCTCCCACAGTGAGGCATATCGATGCACCCCCAGGAAATTGAGAAACACCGGTAGCATTGTCCCCACCCGCTAGCTGAAGTAAGATGTTGTGGTACTTTTCGGCCCGCTCAGTTTCAACTTTGAGGAGGAGACTGAGTATATTTGCCTGAGACGACAATCGTTCTGCCTCTTGTTCCATCTTGATGCACTGTGTGTCGTAGTGGACTAGATCTGACCCAGTCTTGTCAATCACGTAAGATGACACCCGTTACGTGATCACCCATCCCATTCCCATTTGCAGATATCCTAAGTACGGCATAGAGATGATCATGAATCATTATCGATTACCCGTTCAACACGGCGTTGAAAAATAGCGCAGGATGATGGGACCTGGGCTGCCCAGTCGCTTTGAGACCAAGCGTGTCCGCCAGCGACTTAGATGGCAGTGGCGTGCTCTGCCGAGGATGCCGATATGAGACGGCGTTCAAAGAACAATAAAGGCCAACCAACATTAGATACGTGTTCGTCCGTAACTTGGCACCGCGGACGCCGACATCATATGGTTCAATACATCACCACGTAAGATTAGTACTGTGCCAGTGAGCACGATTGTTATCACCGTCAATTTGATTTTTGTTTCTCGACTCTACTGCAGGTCCAACACCTACTTTTAGGATGGGCACACGCACACGCCGTCAAGCCCTCCTTCGAGATAAAAAAACCAATAGCCCGATGCGGTATCACACCAAAACGTAATATCCGTATCAACGCACGATTCATCCACTCTCGGCACTCAGGACCCGCTCCCGGCCTGCGGCATGCAGTTGTTCTTGCAAACCTTGAATGAGCGCTTGTTCCCCGACCATCGTTTCTTTAGGATGCGGGGGTTGGAACGTCTGCAGCTGCTGCGTCATTTGCTGCTCCAGGACATCAGTACCGCAAGCCGCCGCGACGAAACCGAGGAACGGCGGAGATGGATTGAGCGGGCGCGAGCAGAATTCCGGGTGTGCTTGCAGGCCCACGAAGAAGGGATGATCTGCGGAGAGAGCGCATCAATTGATATATACGATAATGTTTGTTTGTTTGTGCAGGTGCAGGTGCAGGGAGGCACTGCGGATGACGTACTCGGCAGCTCCATAATCTGCATGCGTTCGCCCTGTTCATCGCGCCCGACGAACGCCATCCCGCTCGTGTGCAGCCGCTCCACATACGCAGGGTTCACCTCGTAACGGTGACGATGGCGCTCCCATACAGTGTTGGCTCCGCCGTAGAGTTTACGTATGCGCGACCATTCAGTATCCTGCTGGAACACGGTTGGACGCAGCCCAAGGCGCATCGTTCCGCCCATGTGAGTACGCGAGACCTCGGGCATGAAGATGATAACTGGGTCCACGGGTTCTGCCACAAATTCGGTCGATCTCGAGCCTGCAGAAAGTTCAACGCGATTCAAGGGAACAGTAGAAAGGATCGCGGACCGGGGAGGTTCAGGATATGACGAGCCCATTCGACCACCGCGAGCTGGAACCCAAGACAAATGCCAAGAAAAGGTAGATTCTGCTCGCGCGCCCATTTGATCGCTAGCATCATACCTTCGGTGCCGCGCTGGCCAAACCCACCCGGAACGAGGATACCGCTAAAGAGGACATGAGGACACATAGACCAGAATGGTAGAGAAGACAGTACTTTGCACCAACAACGGTTCGCCATGCATCATGGTACTTTTTGGGATTTGCGTCTTGTTGTTCCGTCTCCAAATCCGATGATTCCACCCACTATCGGTTGAGCCATGATATGAATAGGTGACATTTCATTGCGGGATGGAGAACATACATGGAGAATGAGTTTGCGACGACATCTAAATGCCGAGTGCTCGAGAGCCTTTATGACTGACATGTATGAATCCTTCAACTCTGTGTACTTTCCCACCAAAGCGATATAAACGTGATCAAAGAGACGTTCTTGGCTACAAACGAAAGTCGGGCATGAGTTTGAGGGTGTCGATGTGTCAAAACAAAATATATACTCAGTCGTGATTGTCTTCCAGCGACTTTCTAGTGACTTTCCACGCTCAAGCATTTCGGATGAGAGGTTGATGCTGGCAAGATCGAGCCGCCGCTTAAGGAATTCCACGATGCCCTGAGACTGGAGCAACAAGGGAACGTGGTACACGGATGTGACATCGTGCACGCCGACGACTTGCTCGGACGCAACGTGACAGAACATCGAAATCTTCTCTTTCGTCGCCTTTGCCAACGGCTGCGGGATAATAAGCCGGCACGCAATCTGTACCATCAGCTCTACGCGGGATATGATATAACGATATAGATATAGGCGGACCAGATCAGGGAGCAAGCCAAGCCCGCGCAGGGCGTGCACGGTCGTTTGGGTCGGCTTCGTCTTTTGTTCTCCATGCATATCCGGCACGAGGGAGACGTGTATGAGCGCAAAGTTTTCGCGACCGACGCGGAACTGGAACTGTCGCATGGCCTCTACAAAGGGCGCAGACTCGATATCGCCAACAGTTCCGCCGAGCTTGCCACTTGACTTGAGCATCAAGCGCACGCGAAAGGACATGAACGAGACACACCTCAATGATGCATAGATCCGGCTCCTCTCCAGTCTCATCTGCGGGTATCTTGGATACCCTCTCTACCCATTCTTGAATGGCGTCCGTAACGTGGGGGACAATCTTACAAACGATGGTTTTATCAAGATATTGGCCGAGTCGATTCTGGACAGGCAAACAGAGTCACCTGCACTGTTCGTCCTAGATAATCTCCACGTCGCTGTACGGCGCTTGATTCTTAATGAAAAGCGCATGGAAGCTGCCAATCGACACGACCGTACCTCTCTCTCTATGACGTGTTGATAGATCTTGCCGGTCGTGATATTGTTATCCCGGGACAGGGTCACGTCCAGGTACCGCTCATAATTTCCCAGATCAAGATCAACCTCACCGCCGTCATTCAGAACGTAAACTTCGCCTGCGAGAATGGATGTTCAGGGCGCAGCCGCAAGCCATCCTAGCCTAGGACAGCGCTCACCGTGCTCAGTCGGCCTCATTGTCCCAGCATCGACATTCATGTATGGATCAATTTTTATGGCAGTGACTTTCAAGCCCGTCATCTTCAACAGAAGTCCGGTGGACGAAGCTATTCGTTGAGAGTTTCAAACTCGACGGTGGGGAGACGGGGTTACATGCGCATACCAATGACTCCCTTTCCAATGCCACTGACGACACCGCCAGAAACAACGATGTACTTTGTCATGATAGATATGGAGGACTGGACTGGGTAGGGAGTGGGAGGTAGAAACCAAGACGCGTAGCGACGCGCAGTAAAATGCAAGAAACGAAAAATGCGCTTTTGAACAAAGATAAGATAAGATGATATCAAAACACTGGCATGTCTTCAATCACTTCTCTTAACAGTCTGTCGAGAAAAGTCCAGCGGAAGCGAGACAGAGCCACCGCACTGCCCAATATAACCTTAACCTTACAGCCAACCCGTCCCTTCAGATGGCACAAGCATCAGGATTAACAAGTTCGACAAGTCACTTATGCGTGTGCGTGAGCAACTGCGCCTACTGGCAGAAGGAGAAGATGTGCAATCGACTGAGACAACTACAACGAAACAAAAGAAAGGTGTGCTTTAGTTAAAGCAACTTCTATGACCTCCTTTACACTTTTCCCTTTTGTTGTCCTCACATGTCCGTGTTGCAACGGTGGAGCAGTGCTTTTTGTACTTTTATGAGGCGTCTTCTACATCCAGCCAACTCGATGCCTTGAGGCCAAAACATAAACATACTCTACGCAGCCGCATGATCGATCACAGTCCCTTGCATATGTCCATCTACCAGTGCGGCAGAAGCACGTCCACAGCCGCGTCATAAAAGAAATGATCTCGTCAACGCAAAGCTATATCGGAGCGATCCCAAGAAGTGCGTGACCCACCAGGGACGGAAACTGCTGGTAACAGTTCAAACCCATCATGGCAGTATCCACGCCTCCGGCCACAACGTTCGACGATGTGTTGACCGAAGTCACCAAGCCAGAGGAGACGCCGGTCGGTTGCGGGAGCGCCGCAGCCGTGCCGCTTCTGTTGGGGTCAACCCGCGTCGATAACGGTGTCGCAGTGGGTGCTGGCCCGCCGGTCGTGTAAGCGCGCACATAGTTGATTTCGAAGTACGCATCGTCGTACTTGGGCGAGCCCGGTCCCACTACGTTGTCATCGTACTACACACAATGCATCATCAAGAACGAATAGATCTGGTGTAGATGACGCACGCAGCGGCCAGTAGGGCCCGAATTGAGACACTGCGGATTATACACTGATGGAATCGAGGCCCTAAGAAGCGATGCCTCGTGAACATCCAATATCGCGGGTTCGAAAGGCGACCAACCAATCGCCACATAGAGTGATGTCGACGACCAATTGTTGGGCGGTGAAACACCGAGAGATGTCACAAGCAGACGCCGGGAAGCTCGCTGATGGTGGGCCCCACTCTGAAATGTCAATCGATGACGTCGAGGTCGCCTGCAGGATAGACGGAGGCAGATTCGGACGCTGCAATGCAACGTTAACTTGGGGCCACAAGCGTGACATCTACCCCATAGCGAGAAAAAAAAAAAGAGGATGCGCACACTCCAGAACCATATGCTGCGTGCAGGCGACCATGAACACGAAAATTCGAGAAAACGAGCAAAAGGATTGACGCACAAGATACCGGCCACGTCGAATTGAGTGGCCCAGACGCCGCCGCCAGCTGCAGCGAAGGCCTCCCGGTAGCTATTAGGGTTCATCTCGGTGACTACACATCCGCTCGGTTGCGAGCAGTCGGTCTCGCCCGACACGCCGGTCTGCCAAACGCCTTGAGGCTGCGAACATCCCGGCACCGTATGCAGCGCATACTGATTCGCGCCCTGGGTCATCGGTCAGTGCACTGCCATGTGGAGCCCGACCACGCGCCGAGAAGCATACCATGAGGTTGACCCCTTCGATGGTGTCAATTTCTCCGTTATGTGGCCAATGTGGTCCTTTGCTCCAAAATGCTGGCCACACCTGCGCCAACTCGATGATCAGTTTCCTAGGGCGGACACCACCCGATGAGAGTAGCGAGGTACCGAACATCCATAGGGAAGGTGCGTCAAGTCTATAATCCAGAGACTTCCAACGCCGTAGAAGTCTTGCGAGGTGATTCTAATCTGATTATCATTTACAAGTCGATCAGATCAAGTGACAGCGGCGACGAGTACCGAATTCCTTTTCTCGTTGAAGGGGACATTGGTGACATTGTCAACTTTTATGATTGCGCGATTGTTCTCGTTGATGTATGCCAGCTGGGAACTTGAAGCAGAAGCGCGGTCCAACCACCAAACATCACCTACAAGGCAACGTATAAGAAGAAGAAGATGAAGCGGAAATCCAACTATCACCATGGGTCAGATTATCCCAACTCCCATAGAAGTCCCATCGATCGAAGAATGTTGAGCCAGAGTAGTCCCGCACCAAGTCGTATGAGCTTGAGCATGGTAAAAGCGACAAAAGGGAGGAGAGAAGATAGAGGAGAGTCGTACTAAGCATCTCAAGCTGGGGTTGGGAGGAACACGGGGCTGGAAAGGTGATCTTATAACGGCT
This sequence comes from Russula dissimulans, assembly GCA_022376545.1. NCBI lineage: Eukaryota > Fungi > Basidiomycota > Agaricomycetes > Russulales > Russulaceae > Russula > Russula dissimulans. The sequence goes on from WTXJ01000127.1 coordinate 77,452, forward strand.
ACAAAGCAGTAGATAAGATAACCGGTGTCACCCAAAAAAAAACAGCGGTGCTCATCCCCATCCGTATCCTCATGCAAAAGTAAACGTATTTCTGTTACCCTTCTCCCATCTTCTTAGATACACTTCTATATCTCCATTTCTATTTCATTTTCTATTTTTTTTTTGCGATGGAAGCATCCCCAGATGCGCTCAACCGTCACATTCAAGACCCGTCACGCGGGACACCAGCTGTGCGCGCAGCCAAGGATATAACTTTTGGAAGCGTACGTCAAACAATCTCATCAAATTAGACCCCTTCTTCATTACCACCGGCTTACAGGCCGCCGGAATCGTTTCGAAAGTATTTGAGCATCCATTTGACCTCACCAAGGTTCGTCTGCAAGCGCAAGTGCTCGATGCTACCGCTCGCTTCCGTGGACCTCTCGACTGTCTAGCCCGGACTTTTACTGATGAAGGCATGCGGGGTTTATACCGTGTACGTCCCGCTTCCCTTTTCTCGTTCTAAAATGACGCTGCTCAATAATTCTCACTCACTTCGATAGGGTTTACCCGCCCCAATAGTGGGCGCTATGGCCGAAAACGCTTCCTTGTTCCTCGCATACGGCGAATTACAGAACATCATCCGGTACGCCTGGAACATCCCCATCGCGCAGGCGCTCTCCCTCCCCCAGCTCTCCCTTGCGGCCGCGGCCGCGGGCGCCATAACCAGCTTCTTTCTGTGCGTCGTCCTCATTCCCTGCCTCGTATGCGTTCGCGGGCTTTCTTACAATCGTGCGAGCAGGACACCTATCGAGCTCGTAAAGTGCAAGATGCAGGTGCAGATGCTCATCGCCTCACCAACACCAGCCTCGTCCTCATTCGCTCCAGCGATGGCGGCGCGGGTCGCTCCCGGCGTAGCGACGGCGGCGACGACGTCCCTGCGGGACCTGCCCGGGCCGTTTGCCATCCTGCGCGACGCGATCCGCGCAGACGGTGTGCGCGGGCTCTGGCTGGGCCAGACGGGCACGCTGATCCGCGAGACGGGCGGGTCGGCGGCGTGGTTCGGCACGAAAGAGCTCATCTGCAAGCTCCTGCGGCGCGACGCCCCCGCGCGGCCGCTGCACCCGTGGGAGAGCGCGCTGAGCGGTGCATGCGCCGGCGCGGCGTACAACCTCACGTTCTTCCCCGCCGACACGGTCAAGAGCACGATGCAGACCGAGGCGGAGCTCCGTCCTGGGTCCGCAGGGACCACGGGCCAGAGATCGTTTGCTGCAGTCGCGAGGGAGCTGTATCGCGCGCAGGGCTTGAGGGGACTGTATGCCGGATGTGGAATTACCGTTGCACGGTCGGTGCCCAGCAGTGCGATGATTTTCTTGATATACGACGGGTTGAAAGCACGATTTGGGTAGAATTCCTTTCATGCTCTAGCTTCATGTTTTATCTCATTGCTTTGTCGCACACAGATAGAATGGCCATCTACATCGGTCTAATCATATTACGCAAATAACAAGCTGTTGAAGTTCTAGAAAAGTGTTCAGTGCCAGGTTTAATCACGTACATAGTTTATAATTGTAACCCACGATCACGAAATGGCGAATTGTACACCACCAATGAGTAGCAAGAAGTCTCTTATAGTGCTCTTGTTAAGGATCATGCATCATGATGTGAACCTTGAGAACTTGATTAGTGTTGTGCCAGTGGCCTGGTCCAGCACCGGCAAAAGCGTGGTGAAGCATCCCAAACTAATGGTGATACCAATGTTCCGGTCAAGATACAAATTTGGAAAATACACGTGCTGCATCACAATGTTTATAAGGAGATGAGAATTTTCGCATTCTGATAGCCACGTAGCGCTGTACCTCGCCCGTGCCTCGACATCATCCGAAACATTCGGAAATTGCCATCGATGACCCGGAGTCACACATGTCACGCACCGAGCAAAGTCTTCCGTTGTCACGGTACGCAAGCCTTTGGCGGGGGAAGAGGAGAGAGTAGTGCGCGGCCGACCGTGGAGTACGCTCTCACCTTCGTACATGTCAACACTTTCTGTTCGCTCCTTTAACGCCGCCCTCGCAGGCTCTCGCGAATCCCACACCCCTCGCGCTGCGGGCGACTCCGCGGTCACCTCATCGTAGACGGTCCTTACCGCTCTTTCGTTTCACCTCACCCAGCACAAGGGTACTCCCTCCTTTCGCCCGTCGCCCCACTCCTATCCTTTCGCACCCTCTCGTTCGCATGCTTTCTCCATCCCCCCCATGTCGGAACCCCCCTCACTCGCGAGCTCTCCGTCCCTTGGCTCTGAAAACAACGCTCCCCGACCTAGAAAGTGGACCAATGCGGTTTGGATACACATCACTAGACACGTTGGCATTGGCATTATATGCTCCGTCGCGTATTTCGATCCGTACGTTCCGCCCAACTTACCCCTGCTCTTTTGTGTCCTCAGGACTCACGCGCCCCTCAGTGGAAATTGGAGTGTCGATCTCCAGGCAGGCTCAGAATACGGATACCATCTCCTCTTTGTCGTCATTTTGTCAGGTTGCTTTGGTGTAGTTCTCCAGGTAAGTTTTTTCAGTCCTATATCAGTCGCTAGGGAGTTCTCATCTACTCGTCAAAGAGTCTGGCATGTAAACTTGGCGTGGTGACCGGGCTGGGTAAGCCGGTTTCCTTTTACATCCATCTATGTTACCCTAACCAGACCTCTTAGACCTTGCTGCTCATTGTCGACTCCTCCTTCATAATCGGACCAGACACCCAGCGTTGTGTCGCTGGCTAACCTTATATCCCCTCTATGTGTTCTCAGAAATCGCCATCATCAGTACCGATTTGGCAGAGCTTCTTGGATCTGCAATCGCCCTCAATCTCCTCTTCCCTGGCCTTCCTCTTTGGGGCGGAGTCCTCCTCACCGCTGTCGATGTTCTCTTGATTCTCGCCTTCGCAGACCCCCTTCACGGCCGGCCCGTGCGGTCTTTCGAATTCATCATAGGTATCTTAGTGTGTACTTCCCAATCGTCTCTACTGCTCCCCGCACCTAATGTGAGACAGGTATTAATCGTATTGTTATGCATGTGTATCCTTGTCTCCCGGGTTCAAGTAGAGTGGGGTGATGCCTTCAAAGGGTTCCTTCCTTCCAAGACCTTGTTCCATCACGGCGGCCTGTATACGTGTATGAGATTTTATCAGTCTAATTTCGCTTTCGTGCTGATGCCATCAAAAACGTTGCAGCTGTGGGAATTGTTGGCGCGACAGTTATGCCTCACAGCCTCTTTCTCGGGTCTGCTCTGGCTACGCAAGACCGCGTTTCAGTGAATCTTGTTACTCTTCCTGAAATGTCCAACACACGTACAACAGGGCCAAAGGGGTTTCTCCGGAAATTATCGACCCTTTTCCGACCCGTGCATGTCGACGCGGATGAATTTGCGAGCCACGCTGATAGGCCAAACAACTCACTCTCGTTTGTCAAAGCGCACCTGCGTCATAGCGTCATAGACATCGTTATCAGCCTTTTATTTCTGGCTGTCACTATCAATGCTTTGTAAGTTTCGTCACATCTCAGCCTGTAAATGTCATTCACGTGACGCGAACCGTAGAATATTGATCGTCGCGAGTGCCGTCTTCAACCAAGCAGGGGTCCAAGCTGCGACTGCCGATATCTACGATGTCTATTCTCTTCTCCATAACATCGTTGGACGGGGTGAGAAAGTCCGTGGCTCACGAGCGACAGTCGCTTAGCCCTTTAACAGGTGCCGCCATCACTTTCGCGTTGGGGTTGCTGTGTTCTGGCGAGAGCGCATCCCTCGTGGCTACGGTCGCGGGGCAAATAGTCTCAGAAGGCTTTCTTCGCTGGCGCGTCTCGGTAAGTGTCATCACACTAGAGGCACCGCCTGCTCATATAACGTAGCCTCTCATGCGGCGCCTCCTCACGCGCCTGCTGAGCCTTATCCCCTCCATTGCGGTGGCTGTGGGTGTTGGGCGGTCTGGAATCAACACGATGCTCGTCGCGTCGCAGGTCGTACTCTCCATCGTCCTGCCATTCATCATATTCCCGCTCCTCTGGCTCACATCTTCGCGCGCTGTGATGCGGGTGCGTGTGCCTCCGTCTATACAGCCTGCGCAGAAGGACGGTGTGGTGGAGGAAACGACTGTCACGGGGGATGTGTATCAAGACTACAGCAATGGGTGGATCGTCGTGGGCGTCGGGTACTTCACCTGTTTGTTGATTCTGGTTGCGAACGGCTACGTGCTCGTCACACTGATCCTCGGGGACGACTAGATTCGTAGACGTCATGAATATACAAAACTAGTATTATACCGGGTAGCTGATGATAGGAATCTGGTGTCGTGGATGGGGTGTATAAGTGGCCGATGGCATTGAACCTCCGCGCGCCCGAGGGAGGGGATGAGAGGATGATGCATTCGATGATGGTTAAATACGATCATTTGAATGGGCACCCTCTCATTCGTACGCGAGATGAGGGGGAGTATTAAGTCCTGGACAACGACTGTCGATGTTTACGATGACGTTGGCGACACAGCCGTTGTCCACAATTTGAGTGAGTTCGTGAAGACGCCCGCAGCGGTGTTCTTGGTGTGGATCTGGGTGACTTTCAACACTGTGTGTGTTTGTATTGTGCACGCTCTTCACACAACCATGCAATCATGCATCATGAATGACACCCCTTCAGGGTTTTAAAATAACCTCGTTCGGGCGCCTCTCAAAAGCAGGGACTACAAACTCAAACGAAAACCCTGTTCAACACGGTAGTACCTCTCTCGAGCGGTGTTCAAATTGACACGAATGTAGGCTGTGGTGGAAAATGCTCCGCCGAGCACTGCGGGTTTGGTTCTCGACCGAGTGATGGTTGCTTCGTGTATGAGCATCACATGTCGTTTTTATTTCCGTTGTGCTCTCTCTCGTGATCCCGTTTCCAATCGCGACGCCTCGGTGTTACTATTCTTGTATGAGATGGCGTGGCAGGCTTTCCGAGACTGCTACATAACGCTTGGGTCGTTCTGCCGCCGAGGCAGAGGTACCACACACCATTTCAGCAGCGGAACGACTCGGTGGGCACGTCGCAGCCAGCAGCGAGTTGCTTTCCCATTGCCCCTAATAAAGACAACAATGCGGACGAAGTCCGTCTTCGCCTCGAATGCCGGTCCCCAAGAACGTGTTTGCGAAACGGACGATAGCAGCATCCTAATAAGCTCTAGAGACCATCCTTTCTTTGCAGTCGAGTTGACTTTTGATGGGAAGTTGAGGAAAATCTAACTTGGGGATGAGAAGGTCGCTGGGAGGACGGTAGTACAGGTACATGCAAAGTTGTTCTTTAAGGGTTCAACGGGATACATTTTCCGACAAGGCCACGGACTCGGAGTGTCGGCTCTGTTAAGCGATCCTAAATTACGATTGAAAGGGGGATGCAAGTGGGCACGTACAGCTGAACGATAAACCTTCCATTTTTTGGAACGTTGGACCTAAACTCACTCATGGAAGGACATCGAGTTTGCCAGATGTCCCTTTACGGCACGGCTGAGAGTCCGTTTCCAGTACTGTTCCAATGGCTGAGACGCAAATACATATGGTATACTCCACCTCTTTCCAGATCGATTCTTGGCGCAAGTCGGATGTCACGAGCCTTGCGTGCACGTGACAATCAAATAATTTAGGGATATTAATAATAATGTTTCCTTACCAACTGCTCCACCCCCCGTGGAACACGGAGACGAGAATGGACTCGCACCTGCGCCGCTTGGGATATTGGGGCCCAGTCACGGCTACTCTTGACTGGTGCGAGGTGTGCCCGTCCTTTTCCCCGTCCTTTTTCATAACTAACCCTCTTCCGTTCCGTGGTCGTCAGGTCAACTACCAGTTCTCGCACTATGTAGCAGAAATTTCCAACACGTTTTCCAACCTCTTCTTTATCCTCATATCTTTATACGGCGCATATTTGTCATCAAAGGAGTCCTTGCCCCCTCGTTACCTCGTGGGATTTGGTGTACGTCTTCCGCGTTACCAGCTACCCCGGTCACTCTCTGGATATCGATTCCCCGAGCTTTGCAGGGTTGTGCGTTGGTCGGGCTGGGCAGCGTTTTGTTCCACGCGACGCTCCTCTATGAGACTCAACTTACTGACGAGCTGCCGATGATTTATGTAGCCAGCTACTTATTGGCTGTGCTTCTCGAATCCGAGCCAGGTTTCGGCTTCAAGTCCACCTACAGCAAGTCCTTGGTCGTGGCCCTCGTAGTTTTTGATACTGTGTTCTCAGCGAGCTAGTGCGTATCCTATTTCGCGTGTCGAGCTACCGACGTCATCTTCGCAGCTTTATATATCGAAATCCAGTGTATCACCAATGCGTTTTCGCAGCGCTCATGGTGTCTGGCCTCGTGCGCGAGGCATACCTTCTCCTCTGGTCTGAGGCATCTCGGACTATACCCGACAAAAAGAAGGCTACGATAATCCAGGTCTTGAGGAGGGGTGTCCTCATGTTCCTCTTTGGATTCTTCATATGGAATCTTGACAATATATTTTGTGGTTCTTGGACCCGGGTAAAGCAGGCTGTTGGGTGGCCCGGAGCATTCTTCATGGAAGGCAAGTTTGCGGCATCTGGGAGGATCGCACTATACTCAACACGACAAGTACAGGTCACGCGTGGTGGCATGTATTGACCGTAAGCGCACTGCCTTGCTGGCCATCTTGTCGCAACTTAGTCTTCGTGTAAAGGGACTTGGTACCTTCTATCTGAATCAGGGGGCAATGCGTACGTTCATCGTCTTTTCATCCTACTTTGTGCTTAAGTGACGTTTCACAGTGTTGTCAGTGTGTATACATACGGATTCGCAACAGAAACTCATCACGTATTGAATTAGGACGCTTTCGGTGAAGGACGACCACCATAAATTCCGACTGGATTATTGGTACGGCCTTCCTTTGGTAATACGCACAAGCAAACCGGACAGGGTGAAAGTGAAAGAGTAGTCATCTGTTCTGTTATGCGTATGTAGAGGTCCTGGAAAAGGTCTATGGTCGCATTGTTATCGTCGCATTGTTATCGCCCGCATTTTTCTTCACATTTTAGGTTCAGGGACAGGTACTTAGATCTTAGACCTCGCGGCAGAGTAGAACGTCGGAGTGGAGAGTTGCAATGTCATTACTGCCTGATAGAGTATGAGCGGATGTCATCATCACTAGATACGATCGACGGACGCGTCAAATGAAACTACGGCGCGTCCGAACATTCTCCAACGGTCCATTTCATGAATTCCACCACCTCCAAGCCCCCTGTATCCGTCCCATCGGTGTCGAGCACGAGCTGCTTCTCCCTCGCCCACCGCTCCAACACAGCCTCAACCGTCTCCCCTTCCCGCGCGTCCGCAAACATCATAAACGGTTGATCGTACAACGCGCCCTCAGCACCGCGTACCGCCGACGTCTCAAACCCGACGATCTGCCGCGCGAGCGCGCGCTCGACGCGCTCGAGCCCCTCACGAAAATCGAGCGTGCTCAGCAGCGGCGTCAAGCGCGGCGACTTGAGCGCGAGGAGCGCGAGCGCGCCGATGCGGCCCTGCGCGGGGTGCACCCCGCCATGCGTGTACGACGCGATGCGTAGACCAAGATCGCTCCGCGAGCGCGGGACCGGGTCGTGCACGACGCTCACGGCGCGCTGCAGCACAATGTTCTCCCCGAGCTTCGCAATCGCATCGCGTATCGCGCTCCCGACACTCCCGCTCCCCGCTTCTCCTGCTCCTGCTCCTGCTCCTGCTCCTGCTCCTGCTCCTGCTCCTGCTCCTGCTCCTGCTCCTGCTCCTGCTCTTGACGTCCCCACAGGCCCCTCAGCGGACAGAAGCGGCGCGTCGAGGAGCTGCGCGCGGGGGACGGGGCGCATGTGCGTCTGGTGCTGGTGCTGCCCTTGCTGGTGACCGTCCTTCTTCTCCAACTCTGGCTCCGCGAGGAACGCGGCGGTATGCGCCACGTCAGCAACGAGCCGCCCAAAGAGCGCGTTGCGCGCCACAAAGTCCGTTTCGCAGTTGAGCTCAACGAGCGCTGCGCGCACGCCGCCAGACGACGAGAATGACGACGAGCCCGTGCCACGCGAGAGGACGGACGTGCCGATGAGGCCCTCGCTCGCGGCGCGGTGCGCGACTTTGGCAGCCTTTTTCGCGCCGGAGACGGCGAGGTCGTTTTGCAGCCACTCGAGCGCGGCCGACACGTCGTTGTTCGACGCGGCGAGGGCTTCGCGGGCTTTTGTGATCGATACTTCCGTGAGCTTGCGCAGCTCGGCGACGAGTTTGAGAGGCGGCTTTTCTGCGTTCACAGAATAGAAACGAATAGACGTGCAGGCGGGTGGCCGTACTCTGAGCATTGTTGGCGTTTACCGTCGGTCTGGTGTTGAGGTGCGTCCGGGCCGACCCACTTGCCGTATGTAATGGTGTAGTGAGTGTCCAGATTCGCTAGTTGAGAGGCCGGAAATTCCCGCCTTACACCGTACAGTGTAAGGCGGAAATTTCCGACCTCTCGGCTAACATAAATATATTTTGGCTTCTCCTCCCTCAAATCACGTCCGTTTTCCATGAAAGAGGGCACGTTATAATCGCATCGATCAGTAGTATAAAAGTTGTACATTATATGTTTTAAAAGATTAAGCGCCCCTTGTTTTTGACGAAAATTGAAATGATTTAAAATTCCTCTATATTCCCACGCTCAGAAACACTGTACAAGTGTGACAATGATTATAATATGTATTTACAAGGCCATAGATGCAATAATATCACTCAGGAGGCCGACCCTCCGATGTGATTTGTACTTCTTGTTTGCAAACGCGGCCTGCTGGGTGTCAAGTCCTTTTCTGGAAGGTGTGTTATCTAAGCGAACACATATGTGATTGTTGCACATACCTGTACACATCGAGGTATCTCCACGCTTTTCGGAAGAAGCAGCAGATGGTAATGACAGAGCAATCATCTAGACACTGTGGGACAAGAGTTTTTGCTGTGGCAAATTGGCCATCAGCTGAATTCCAATAGCCTGAACAATGAAAGATAAGCAATCTACCCACAGTTGAGGATTGCACTATTGAAGGAGATTACATTTATTTGAGTGGATTGAAGCCTAAGCCTCTGGAGATAACATGATTCAGATAATACTACAATAGTTCATATGCACTTCAATCACTGGCAGTCAGCACTATCAACTTCCACATGTATACCTCATGTTATCTAAGTGATATTGGCTGATTGCGGGGTTCATGCAGGCACACAGTGCTCAACATTAGCTCAATTTATATTATTCTTATGATTTAATTGGTATTCGGCCCATTCTACATGGACACCTAGCTACTAAAAGTAAAATACAATTTGAAATAAGCACCCAAAATATGAAAACATCAGAATTGATGTCTTTTCATCACTTTCCCTCTTAGATTTCAGCCTCTCAGCACAGTGCGCAAAATTCTGGCTCCCACAGAAGGGATGCCAATGAGTGCCTTACACTGAAGTACTACTTTTTCAGCTTTCTTCAAGCTAGATATCACAACATTAACTTATTGTTACTAGTGTTTGACATGGGTAACCCATGGGTATTTTTACTCGGACCCGTACCCGTACCCATACATACCCCTACCTGTGACGGCGGGTACAGGTTTGCGTGGGTATGGGTATGGGTTTGGTTCAATACCTGTACCCCATGGGTAAGGGTACAGGTATTTTATCTACTCAGTCACTCATCAATTTCTTTTATTTTTGGAGAGCAGGCATATACTGTTGTATTTGAGAGCCCGACGACGGCGTGGGAGCTGTCGCCCCGGGGGTGCTGGCAGCGTGGGAGGGAACGGATGACATAAGTGATCGATGAGTTATCAATGATGTGGCTGAGGCCGCTTTAGATTAATAGTCCCAAGTAGGCAACTGGTTAGATAAGCTTATCCTCAGCAATCGCGTAGAGCCGATAACTATATTGGTAAGTACCTGGTTAGATAAGCTTATCTAATCTAGGAGTCAGTAAATGCAAACGCAGAAACAAGTCAATAGCTCACCCTCAGCAATCGCGTAGAGCCGATAACTGAGGTGAGCACTGCTACAGAAGGGTCCTTATATACGTAGCACAGTAGCTAAGTAATATAGAGATTTTATGAGGTAATAAAAGTCCAATCAAAGTATCAGTAACCAAGTACGAAACATCTCAGTTCAGTAAATGTAGAGATGTCCATTGTGATAGTAAAGTCCGTGCCCTCGCTCGCAGTACCATGCAGCAGTGAGGCAGGCGTGGCATTGGGCATGCATGCTCGGGCATCCCTGGCCGGCCACAGATCCAACACTCCCCCTCATTTCGTGCGCAGTCCAAGACAGGCGGCGAAATGCTTGACCTTAGTCGAAGGGAGTGCTTTAGTAAGCACGTCCACGACCATGTCGTCTGTTGGGCAATAGACCAGCCGCACAGACCCCTGCTCGATAACCCAGCGGATCCAATGGTAGCGCACGTCAATGTGCTTTGTGCGGGCATGGTACTGATGGTTGTGCGCGAGTGCAATGGCGGATTGGTTGTCTGAGAACATTGTGGTCGCATCAGCAAAGCTCCCGAAGACCTCAGTGAGGAGGCTCCGAAGCCATAGTGCCTCCTTCATGCCATGCGTCGCTGCCACATACTCGCTCTCAGTTGTAGAGAGCGAGACGATCTCCTGCCACTTGGAGGACCAAGATACTGCACCACCATCAATGAGGAAGGCATACCCTGAGATGGCACGACGGTCCTTGGCCATGCTGCCATCTGCATCAGTGTAACCTGCAAGTGCACGCCGTATCTTGCCATAGGAGAGCCAAAGCTCGCGTGTCCCAGCCAGGTACCTATAGATGCGCTTGACAGCCTCCCAATGCACAGGCCCGGGGTTTGCAGCGAAACATGCAACAGTGGAGACCGCAAACGCAATATCGGGACGTGTGGCGAGTGCAGCCCAATTGAGCGCACCTACAGCTTTGCGGTATGGGACGTTGCACATGACCGCGCACTCTGCCGCACTGGCTGGTGCCTGCTCGCTGGAGAGCCGAACTTGAGTGTCCATGGGCGTAGAGAGTGGCTTGAGGTCATCAAAGTTGTAGCGGCGCAGGATGGAGTCGATGTATGCGCGCTGGGATAGGTGTATACTGCCAGCCTCTCTGTCACGCCGGACCTCGATGCTGAGCATCCAATGCAGCGCGCCAAGATCAGTGACCTCAACGTGCTTCGCCAGACCTGCTTTGAGGTCAGCGATGCGCTCCGGAGAGCTGGCAGCGATGGTGCAATCATCAACATGCACAGCGACAACAGTGATCGCGCGCACGTCTGGGTCAGCCTTGAAGAAGATGGCCTGGTCTACCTGGCATTGGGAGAAGCCAAGGGTGCTGAAAATAGACGTGAGCTTCTGGTACCAGCGACGTCCGGACTGCTTAAGCCCATAGAGCGTCTTGACCAGGCGCAGGACACGCGTGCCTGCATCAGCTGCCTTGTAGCCCAGAGGGTGCTGCATGTACAATACCTCATTAGGGCCAAGAACCCCATTGAGGTATGCACCTTTGATGTCGACTTGGTGAAGCTCCAATTTGAGGCGGTTTGCAAGGGCAATGATGGAACGTGAGGATGCCAGCTTTGCAACTGGGGCGAAGGTGTCATCATAGTCGACCCTGCCGATCTGACTGAAGCCTTGAGCGACAAGGCGTGCCTTGTAACGTGCGATGTTGCCGGCAGCATCCTTCTTCGCTTTGAAGACCCACTTGGACCCTATAATATTAGCCCCTGCAGGTGCCTCTTCCAGCTGCCAAGTGCCCGCTGCCTTGAGTGTGGCAAGCTCCTCCTCAATAGCCGTCTCCCAGAGTGGCCAGTCAGGCCTGCGCTTTGCCTCCGCGAGCGAGCGTGGTTCCAGCGCCTCAGCATCTGATGTCGTAGCCAGGAACGTGTGCTCAAGGCCCGCAAAGTCCTCGAGTAGCGAGGGTGAGCCGTCCTCTACAGACCAGACTCCCCCTGCTTCCTCAACGCAATTGGTGCCAAAGCCTGCTTGAAGATCGCGCACCATGCGCGAGGGCTTCTTGAGGCGTGTGGAGCGGCGTGGTGGTTTGGGGGCTTCCTCTTCAGGTTGCTCCTGCAGCTCCTTGTGCTGTGAGGGTGCAGGTGACACTGGCTGAAGCGGTGGTAAGTCAGCAGTGGGTGTCTCGGAGAGGGGCGTGAGGGGTGAGCCAAGAGCCTCCATTAGAGGCGATGCAGGTGCCGGTAATGAGATAGGAGAGGGGGCACGCGCATGTGAAGCTGGCCGCTCGCTCCTGTCAGTTTGAGGGATTACCATTTGCTCCCCCTCGAGCGGAGCAGGCGAGCTAAAGTAGACATCGCGCTCAACACTGACGGCACGTGTGCTTAGCCAATACACACGGTGCCCAGGGCTGTCAGTGTCAAAGCCAAGCCAGCGCCCTTCACGCGCACGGGGCAGTAACTTGCTCTTTGGCTTGTGGTGTGACAGGACAACACAGCCCCAGCGCTGTAGTACAGAGAGGTCAGGTGGCTCGCCATGGAGTGCCTCATAAGGCGTCCGTCCATCAAGCACGCGGGTCGCAGTACGATTTTTGAGCCAGACAGCATGCTGCAAGGCCTCACCCCAGAGGGACTTGGGCAGGCCACTAGCATATGTGCAGGCGTGGATGCGCTCAAGGAGCGTGCGGTTGAGCCGCTCGGCAACACCATTGAACTGGGGAGTGTCATGCACTGTGAGCCGGCGCACGGTGCCAGCTGCCATGAGGTGTGCGTCGAATGCGCCGCTGAGGTACTCACCCCCGCAGTCAGAGCGTAGGACTTTGATTGCCTTGCAGTGCTGCTGAGTGATAGCCCACGCCTCAAAGGACTGGTAAGCCTCGAGCGCGCCGCTCTTCTGCCGGAGCAGGTATGCAACTGTGTACCAGGTAGCGTCATCCGTGAATGTAATAAAGTACTTGCGGCCCTGCCGTGTAGCAACCGAGCCGGGTCCCCAGAGATCGGGGTGTATCTCATCACCGAACTCCCGAGCAGGTGGCCAGATGCGCACCTTCGGGATTGGCAGGTGAGTGGAGCGCGCATAAACGCATGCATCACACTGTGCCTCATGTGAGTTGGGGTCAAGCTCAATGCCGGTGACAGCACCACTGTGGACAAGCTTGCGTGCACTGGCCGGAGCGATGTGGCCAAGGCGGTGGTGCAGCTCCATGATGCTGAGGAGCTCGGCTGCATGGACGGATTCGGGGTCATGTGCCATGTGATAGAGTGTTACGATCTGCCCCTCGGACTTACCACTACCCCTTTTCCTTTCTTTGTTCCCATCTCACTTGCTGCTTCTTATGCCCTCGGACTACCTACCTACCCTTCCATAAAACTTCTCCGCTAGCTACCATCATTTTACCTTCGCTTAGCTATCGTGACTCATTCCATTGTTACTGCCTTCGGTCCCTAGTACTTGTTATTGTCTCCTCGCTTACTACTCTGACTCGACCCAAGAGCCCTTAAGGCCATTCGCTACTATTCTTACTTATCTGACTCACCAAGCGTCCTAGACGGACTGCGACATGTATATAAACTCGTATAACTCACAGTTGGGCCTTAAGCCTGACTTAGAATCAATCTTGCAACTTTCTGGTCATTGGCATACAAAGTGGGAAGGCCACTGGACCAACTTCGACTCTAGAACTACTGGCAAGGACCTTCCGAGGAGGGGGATCACTTCATCGTCAACTTAGACCCTTGCACAGACCGCATTTACTTGCCTATCGACTTAGCCTTGCTTTGCAAGTGCTTGCTGAGTAGGGAGACCAGCCCCCATTCGACTAAAGACCTTCTAGTGCTGCTTAACGCGCACCCGGACCTCAAACCGCCAACGTCTGGCCCTTGCGCCCGCAGGAGCGTAACATAAGTCAGGCTTTAACCCCACAGACAAGCTGGCCGCACTAGAACTATATCTACCAGAAGGTCCAGACACCCCAGTCGCAGTACAAAGAAGAACCAGAGACGATGTCAAGAATCGCTGACGCTCGACTCTTGATAGAGTTCGCAGTAGCGTCTCACCTGTTCTGGAGTGCTGATTGATATAGCTCAATCACTAAGCTTCGATGTTCCTTGGAGGTTATCCAAGGGGAGCGAGAGTTGTTTAGACGATGAGAGGGGTCACTCCAATAGGTGAGATGGTAGTCAGCAAGACTAATGTTTGATTAAGTCGAGCTTGGCTCGACTCTACAACTGCTGCAGGGTTTAAATACAAGTCTACTACTTAGGGGTTTGTAAGTAGCAAGTACGATCAGTAAGTAGTCTTTCTCAGGCCTGTCAGCTCTTCCTAAGTATCAGTAAGCCATCTGTAAGCTATGATATCATAGAGTGCGTTTTTGGACTTTAAGAACAATAACATGGGAACAATCAGTCATTGGATCAGTAAGCATATCAGTATCAGACCATGGTAAGTCTCACGGAACGTCAGAACAAAGGTACCACACTTCAGAACAATAAGGAGTCTAGGCGTGCCACTTGCATCCAGACTTCTTGCAGAAGGCCCAGTGCATACAGGCGTGTTTGGGGATAGGGATGGGCGTGGATCGACCGGAGGGGAGATCAGTTTCAAGGCGAGGTGGTGAGACTCGTCCTGTCGATCGAGGTAAGTCCATAACATCATCTCCCCTTTAAGGTCGAGCTTTCCACAGCTCTCAGTCACCTCGATCCTGGGCTTCCCAGTTAATGTAGTCGTCAGGGTCTTCTCCTCCTTCGAGGTGGTAGTCCTTCTGCATCTCTGCCTCCTCTCGGTCTTCCCTTTCTTTCCTTTCTTTCTCTCGTTGTTTTGATCGATAGAGTTCCACGACAACTCCCATGCGAGTGAGGGGGTAGGCGTCTTGTGCGTGCTTTCGAGTGCAATTCCAGACCTCCTGGCACATGGTCAGGTATTCGTCGGTCATAGGGAATTTATCTTGAGATAGGACGTGAGGGCCGAGTCGGGAGTCCTCATTGGGGGTAAGAGCTGGAGCCCCTCGTCCCTTCCCTTTGCGTGTAGCAGAGGATGCCACCATGCGACGCGGGGTTGACTGCCCTCTCCCCCTTTTCGGTCCCTTGGATCTAGTAGGCGAGTGAGAGCCGGGGGCATCTTGACTTCCCTCTCCAGGAAGCTGGCTACGGACTCCTTGGATGGTTTCCACCGATCCAGTGGAAGATGGATCGGCGGGAGCGGCAGGAAAGGGCTGCAGGGTCTTTTGAATGCGGTCTCGGCTTCCCTGCTTGTCTGCTTCCTCCCTTTTGCTTTGGAGGTATGCGTACGGGCATTGAGGTACCCTGCCAATGTGTCGGGGTAGAATTGCGCAGAGCCCTCCGGGTCGACACCTGTTATGAGGGTCATGGCATTGATCCTCTGTGTGGCCTGCCCCCAAGCCATGATAATGGCAGTTGTCGAGGATCTTGGGCGTGTGGGGCAGGTGATATCTCTGTCCCATCCCCATACTCATCAACCAATCTCCTCCTTCTCCCGGGGAGATTAACGCCTTTGGGTCTCTGTTGTCGTAGGCCTCTCTGATCCTCTCCAGAGCTTGGGCTTCGGTGAGGTACTTCTTTGCTTCTCGGATTTCTGACTCGACGTTTCGCCTTTTTCTGTCGAGTTCAACCCACTTGTTAGTGAGCGTTTGTGCCTCCTTGCTGAGCCGCTCTTGCTCTAGGTCGAGGTATTTCTTTTCGATTGCTGAGGATTGGAGGCGGTACACTTCTGCGAAAATTCCATTGTCATTGATCAACTCCGCCCCTCTGATCAATGACCGGTCTCGGAAGTATTGTTCCGGTAGGAATTTGTTGAGGTCTTCTTCCTTGCATTCCCAAGGGAAGATCCTCCGGCTAGGGGCAGGGTGGAGGCTCTCCCCATACTCTGGCTTCCCTTTCCCCATGGTGCTGAACACCTTAGGGTCTCCGTTTTGGATGAGGAACTTCTGATACTTAGCTCCTTTCCACTTGTAGGTGTCTTCCTGTAGGACTTCTGTCTTGGTGAAACTCCGACTCGGGTTCCACCTAACCCACCCTTCCCCTGGGTGGTCGTCCTCTTCTTGATCCCCCTCGTGACCCACCAATTTAGGCGTGGTTTGTTGGCTGGTAGTGGCGTGTGGCGAAGCGGGGGTAGGGGTGATTTCTTCCTCCAGGGATCGGCTGGTACTGGCAGGTGTCGGAGGTGGGAGACCAGTCTGCCCCTCTGTGAGGGTTGCGCCAGCTCCTCTTGCCCCTTCATCAGGGGATTCGGAGGCAGGCTGGACAGGTTCTTGGAACCCCAAAGCTTCACCTCCGGCACTGCTACCTTCCCAATGTGCCGATAGTCCTTCGTGTGCTTGAGTGATTCCAAGCCCTGGCGGAACCTGGATTTCTTCGACACTGGGGATGCTTCCTTCCCTGCTTGTAGATGCATTCTCCCGTCGAGGGGGAACCCGGAGAATCTCGGGTGTGCTGGGGCGAGTGGATACTACTGAGATGTGTGAAGGTGTGGGTGAAGGGGCGGCAGTCATGTGGGCTAGTGTGAGACGAGAGAAGGCTTGAGTGAGGGTTGCGATGGAATGATGGGGTCTTTTGTCGTCCATTGGCCCTTCCTTTTGTACTCTTGCAGTCTTTATAGCCGTGGGATGTTCCTTGTGATATTTTTCAATCAATTGTTGTGCGAAGATATCCTTTTTGTCTTGCCAGGTGTTTTCTGCTTCGGGATATCCTTTCCACTTCAAGAGATATTGCAACCTCTTCATCTTCCCATACCTTCGAGAGTCTAATACCTTTTCGACCTCCCATTCTTCCTGTCCTTCGACTAGGTCAGGTAGTTGCCTTTCATAGTTAGGCCCGTGTTCCTCCGTCTCCTTGTATGGTGTTAATAGATTTGCATGGAACACGTTATGAATCTTCCACTGTTCTGGAAGGTTCAATCGATAAGCCACAGGGCTTATGACTTCTGTGACTTCGAAGGGGCCGTATCGTTTGGGTCTCAGTTTGGTAGTAGGATGAGTTGTGTGGATGTTTTTTGCTTCGAGCCATACCTTCTCGTCCTTCTGATATTCCCTGAACTTTGTGTCTTTCTTCCACAATGATTGCGCCCTCTTCATGGCTTCTTGTGCCTCTCGTCTCGCTTCTTTTATCCTCGTGTTGTACCATTCTATCCTAGGCATTTCACTTGGGCGCTCCGGCTGGTGTGCCCTTGGTGTGTACCCCATCCATAGATCGTAAGGGGTTCTTCCCGTCGTGGCCGATACTCGTGCATTCAGCATGTATTGCACGACTGGGAGGTGGTCTGCCCAGTTTGTTTGTTGGTAATTGCAGAAGATTCGTAGAATGTCTTCGACATTCTGATTTGTCCTTTCTGATTGTCCATCTGTTTGGGGGTGATAGGCGCTACTGATGTTCTGTTCTATCTCCAGTTGAGAGCAAACTTCCTTGGCGAAGTTGCTAGTGAATCTCGTGTCTCGATCTGAGATGATTTTGCTGGGTAGTCCTACGAAAGGGAATACTCGATTCTTGTATTCCTTTGCCAGCTCTTCTGCGTTCATTGTCTCTCGACATGGTACCAAGATGACGCCTTTTGTACAGTCGTGATCGGTAATGGTCAGGATGGCGTCATATTCATTTGAAGTGGGGAGTTTGACAATAAAGTCCATGGCTATCGTCTGGAAGGGGTGCGCCTCAGGCTCTGGATCGATTGGGTACAATCCCGGGGTGTTCCTGTGGTGTATAACTTTGTTTGACTGGCACGTTGCGCATCCCTTTATATATCCTTCGATGAATTTGCCCATTCCTGGCCACCAGTAGTATCGCCGAAGGTCTTGTTGTGTTTTAGCTCGCCCAGGGTGTCCAGCTGTAGGCCCATCATGGTAGATCTCCAGTAAGCTTTTCTGAATCTGTTCCGGCCTGGGCACTACTATAGCCTGCTGATGCCAATAGTATCCCTTCCTCTTTTGGACGTCATACTTCGTCTTCCATCCTTCAAGGATTGTAGCGTTCTCTTCTCGTTTCTGCTGTCTTCGGATTTCTTCTTCGACCGCCATTGGTCTGATGAGTTTGATGAACAAATGGTCTGGGAGTGGTATTGCCTTGACTTCCTCCCCTTCTGATGGCATATGATCTGATCTTCGTGACAAGGCGTCCGCTACGGCGTTCTTCTTCCCAGGCAGATGACAGATGTCGAAATCAAACCTTGCCAGAAAGGTTATATATCTGGCCACCTTGCCGGAGAGTTTCTGCGCCTCCCTATGTTTGGTTAGGTTGGCATGATCAGTGTAAACCTTGACCCGGTGTGGGGAGCCTTCTAGAAGGTATCTCCAGAATTTGAATGCCCTGATAAGGGCTAGGAATTCTCGATCATAGACGTCGTAATTCCTTTCTGCTTGGTTGAGAGCTTCGGAATGATATCCCACTTCCATCCGCTTTCCTGTGTCATCTCTCTGAATGAGTACTGCCCCTGTAGCGTAATCGGAGGCATCGATTTCTACTTCGAAGGGTTTGTCAGGGTTTGGGTGACTTATTTGAGGATCGGCTTCGATCTTCTTAATAAGGCTGTCCAAGGCGATTTCCGCTTCCTTGGTCCACTCGAATTTCTGCCCCTTTTTGATGGTGGCAAAAATAGGTCTGGCCATGTGAGCAAAATTCGGTATGAATCTTCTTTGGTACTGTAAGACTCCCATGGTTCGCTGGACGTCCACTTTGCTCTGGAGTACTCGAGGCCATTTACTGATTCCGTCCCGTTTGGCTGGGTCCACCCTCATTTTCCCGGCTTCGACTAGGATTCCTAGGAATTCCATTTGTGTTTGCTCCCACTGACATTTTGCCGGTCGTAGATGATAACGATGTTA
>WTXJ01000128.1:0-93782 GCA_022376545.1 Russula dissimulans
CGCTACGTCCACCATATGGCGGACCCCGGACTCATCGCGGAAGTCGTCCGCTACCGTGCACAGAAGAACCGTCAGGGTACGTTGGCCGCCCGCATAAAAGACCTAACCGAGCAGCAACAATGCAACAACGACGCGTTGATGAGCACCACCCGCTCCCTCATTCACACCAAAGCTGCCACGCGGCTGATCGAGCAGATGTTCGTAGAACCCCCGCGAACGAAGAGCCATATAAAGCCTACCCCTTCTCCATCCGCACAGGTCAAGGACCTGCCTATTGCATTCGACGCCGCCCGCTCAGACGCCCCCGACAAACGTTACTCCCCATACAGACACCCACACCTTGAAAAACCCATCTTCTGTTACGAGTGCTTCCAAACGTCTCCAGACCACTCTCCCATCGAATGCCCCGATTACGGGCACTGCTACTTCTGCGCCAGCACGCAACATGAATCCCTCACCTGCATTGCCCCGCATATCCGCTGCGAAGAGAAGCAATGCAACGTGCCAATCTGGCACCAATATCACGGCCTTCAATGCGCCGCCTCCGCTGCTGCCCGCCTCACCCGCCTGGCCCGTGCATGGCCCTCCGAGTTCCTTAAACGATGGGACGAAGACACGTCCCCACTCACCCGCTCGTCGCTACAGGATTACGAGAGCGACCCCGACGAACTCATGTGGGAATGAGTTGCCCTAGGGAGGGCGTGATGTTACGATCCGCTAGAATGGACCCCACTTTTTTTCTCTTTTGTTCTCACGTGACCGATGACCCCGTGACAGACTAGACTCGTGACTCATACCGATTGACTCATATATTGCGCAGCACGATTGATACTCAAGTACCTCGTTTCATAACTATCACCCCTTCGCTTAAAACTTACGATTGATGTACTTGACACCTCGTTTCACTTCTCAGACTCGTACTCAGCGTTCAGCAGACTCGTCTCATAGTTCTCTTACTTCGCGCACGGACCACGCCTCGTTACTATAAAAGACCTCTACGATAGACAGTTAGGCCTTAAGCCTGACTTAGTTGAACCTGTATCAACAAGCAGTAGTCTTCAGGGATAATACCCAGTTGAACCCTCTTCTCTCTGTACCTAAGTCTGCATTGCGACTTAGCATGAACCAACCCCTTCAGACTACTTGAAGACCTATTACCTCTGCGCAGGTACAACGAACGACTGACCGTGACACCGACCCCTGGCTGTGTGGGATACTAGACGGCGCACCCGCTAGTAGTCGAATTAGACCATGGACACACCACATTTACTTGCATTGTCAGATAGAGCAGCACCAGTGTGCATCAGGCTCTCGAACCAAGTCTTGGACCGCTATCCAAGCAAGAACCGCTGAGTAGGGAGACCAGCCCCCGAACGTAGAGCGTGCTTAAGCACCCAAACACCGAACCACCAACGTCTGGCCTTTACACACCGCAGGGCGTAACAGTAGGTATTGTTCAAGTTCTTGGTTGACTCTTTCTGTTTCTCCATCTGTCTGGGGGTGATAGGCAGTGCTGAGGGAGGATTTTACTCCTAGGTGTTTCCAGAGTTCTTGGATTACTTTGGCTGCAAATTGAGGTCCTCTGTCTGAGATAATTTTCTTGGGTAGTCCAGTTCTTTTCCAGACATGTTCCAGGTAGAGGTCGGCAGTTTGTTCTGCGGTGATAGTTTTGTGGCATGGGATGATGATTGTTGCTTTGCTGAAGCGGTCTACTACAACTAGGAGGCTGTCAAAGCCTTGTGACGGTGGTAGGTTGACAATAAAGTCCATGGTGGTAGTCTGCCATACGTTGGCGGGGATTTCATTGGGTTGTAGGGGTACGATAGTTTTGGGGAGCTTCTTGGTTTCTTGGCACGTTGCGCATCCCTCTACATAGTTTTTAACAAATGTAGACATTCCTGGCCACCAGTAATTTTGGTTGACTAGTTTGTAGGTTTTCCATTGTCCAGGGTGTCCTGTAGCACAAGCGTCGTGGTGTAGTTTGAGTATGTCACACCGGAGTTCTGTTACTTTGGGTACGTAGATCTTTCCTTTGTGTAGGACGAGACCTTCTTCTAGGTTCCAATCTTCTAATCCTTTTGCAATTGTGCGAGGTCTATTTCGTAGGATTGAGGAGAGTGCTTGGGTGACCTCTTGGTCGTGGTGTTGGGTGTCCTTCAGGCGTTGGCGTAGGTCTCTATCTCCTGCTGAGACTACCGCTCCTGGGCAAGTTGCTCGGATGGCAAAAACCTTTTGGTCGAGCAGGACACGGTTTTCATTGTCGTGCTCCATCCCTTCTTTATGATCTGGACACCAGGACAGTGCATCTGATTTGTTATGTGTTCCTGGGTGGTGTGTAATGGTGAAGTCAAATCGGCTGAGTAGGAGGGCCCATCGGGCTTGTTGACGGGATAGTTTTTGTTTGGTCATGAAGTAGCGAAGATTGTGGTGGTCCGTCCAGATGTCTGTAGTGCTTGGTGTACCTTCCAGGTAGTGTCGGAAGTGCATAAGAGCTGTCACAATAGCTAAGAGTTCTTTGTCGTGGATAATATAGTTGCGTTCAGCTGGGTTGAGGGACTTTGAGTAGTAGGCAACGGGGTGGAAGCGGTTGAGTTCGTCCGCTTGTTCTAGGATGGCGCCAAGTGCATATTCACTTGCGTCTGTGATCAATCGGAAGGGTTTCGAGTGGTCTGGTAATAGGAGTACTGGGGCTGTTGTGAATGCAGTGATGAGTGCGCGGAAGGCCATTTCTTGTTTGTTCATCCAGAGGAATGGGGTGTCTTTCTTGGTGAGGTTAAATAGGGGGCAAGCGATGGCTGAGTAATCTCTAATGAATCGTCAATAGAAATTACAGAATCCTAGGAAGGCTTGTACATCATGTACGCATGTGGGAGTTGGCCATTGTATAATGCCACTGATTTTCAGGGGGTCCATGGAGATTCGTCCCTCTTCTATCCGTAGGCCTAGGTAGTCGATAGATCGGGCTTGGAAAGTGCATTTTTCCGGCTTTAGAAAGAGGTCAAAGGTGTCACGAACAGTGACCTCCGGAACCACAGGAATCAAAGGGGACGGACAGGACAATGTCCAGAGACCTCCCTGCAATGAAGGGGGATGACCCAGCAAAGGGGGACAACCCCAATGCTCCCACAATGCCCCCAGACCCCCAAAGCGCCAGCAAGGCCATACACAAATAGATCCAAAGAGAACCCCTTGGGAAATCCCCAAGGGAATCCCCAGATCACATCTAGGACCCTAGACGATCTAGATATCTCTAAGATCGGAACAGGGGATCGCCAGAGGTACAGATCTGGCCACAGATCTGCATCAATCCTAAAATACCTTGAGAAGCGAAGTGGCCACAACCCCCAAGGAAGCGCGCCACAACCCCAAGTGCCCAGAATAACTCCTCCCCAACCTGTTGGACGATCCAGACCAAGGACAGATGGCATTATGCCATTGGAACAACAAGACAGACCAAGAATAGCCCCTAGAGTAATGACACTTACTAGAGTACCACCTCTGTGTATATAAGGACTCCCAATATGAGCAGACAGTCCTCAGACTGTCCATTTGTGACACTCCCATCGTCTCCTCCCCTTGCTGCCTTGCACCAAGCGGCTCAATGCCTCTGCCCTCCCCTATACTCTCTGAAAACCCCTGTGTCCTGACACTTGACCCGTATCGTCAACCCACATCCCCTGTCCATCCAGAACCCTCCTAGCGAATTACTGTTGACCCAGCAGTAAGTTTGCCACAAAAGGTGAGGAGTTGTTTAAGGACATGGTGAGTGAGGGCGTCCAGCTGTGCTAGGGTTTTTGCAAAGATGAGGATGTCGTCCATGTAGACTACAACTTGTCCTTCTTCAATAAGGTCTCGTAGGACCATATTCATGAAGCATTGGAAGGTTGCGGGGGAGTTGCAGAGACCAAAGAACATGACAAGAGGTTCATAGAGCCCCAATGGGGTTTTGAAGGCGGCTTTCCATTCATCGCCTTCCTTGATTCTGATGTTGTTGTATCCCCATCGCACGTCAAATTTGGTAAAATAGCGTGCGCCTTGGAGTTTATCGATTAGTTCAGGGATAAGTGGTAGTGGGTAAGCATCTTTGACTGTCACTTCGTTGAGTGCGCAGTAATCTTGGACTGGTCGGAGAGATCCACCTTTCTTCTCTACGAAGAAGAAGGGGCTTGCTACTGGGGCATTAGATTTTCGGATGGTTCCGCATCGTAGGTGTTCTGCTAGGAATTCCGTTAGGGCTTTCATTTCATCTGGGGTTAGTCGGTAAATCCCACAGTCCTTTCTGGTGGCGTTAGGTTTTAATTCAATGCCATGGTCCCATGGATGCCGCTGGGGTAGGCGTTGGGCGGCTTGGTCATTGAAGATGTGTTTGTACTGGAGGAACTGTGGGGGGATGATTTTTTCTAATGGGTGTGGGGTTTTCATGGTCTGGGCTAGTTGCGTAGCTGTGGTGGTTTTTGCTCGTATGCGGATCGCTGCAGTTCGGAAGGCTTGTTCAAGTTTGTCTTCGAGGTTGAGGGGGTCTTTGTGTTCTGTGGCAATAAATGCGATTGCCGCATGCAAGGGAAAGTCCAGTTCATCAAGTGTGTCTTTGTGGTTGGTTTTGATGCTTTGAATGCGAATGGAGTGGCAAAGGGGTGGTTGCTTGGTGACTTTGCATGTCCTGGGGCAGCGAGATAATTCAAGGGTGTCTTTCTCCCAATCAATGATTGGGTTGTGGTGGCGTAGCCAATCGGTTCCGAGGATGATGTCATAATTTCCAATGTTAGTGACGTAGAATTCTGCTTGTTCATCGTGTTGTGTCGGGGGTTTTCCAATCCTAAGTCGTTGGATTGTGGCATGGGATATCAATCCACCTTTGTTTTCCGAACCATCAACATTTTGGGCTGGTAGAGGTTGTCTGAGGGTTCGCAGGGTGAGTTTGTGTCGTTTGGCGAAGTTTTCATGGATTATCATTCCTTCAGTGCCGCTATCCACTAGCGCATGTGCACTGATTTCTTTCCCACTGATTTTCCCAACAAGGAACACTCGGAGTGCAATGGAAGGAGAATGTATATTTCTAATCACTTCCGGAGATACAGGGTCCGAGTCAAGAGTATCTAGAATCGCATAGCGATTCAGGGTAGCGTGGGTGGGAAAGCGAACCGTTCCTACAGACAGTGCGGCTGTGGAACGTCTTAAAAATCCAAAGGGGCTGAGCGCGGTCGCTCGATTACATCCGTTAAGTCGTTTCTCCAAGTTATCACTTGGGCGACAGAGACAGGGGCTTCGCTTGGCTCTTCAGGGGTTTCTTCTATTGTAGCCGAGCTTCTTACACAAGTTCCTGGGGTGCCTTGGCAATTAGCCGAGCTTCAATTGTTTTGGTTCTTGCCGATCGTGTTCTTCCTAAGACGGCATTCCCAGGCCATGTGATTAGGTTTGCCGCAATACAGGCACAACTTCTCTTTGAAGTGCCGTTCGCGTTCTTGCTTCGAAAGTGGGCCCCGCGGGTTTGTCGGGCATTCGTCCCGTTCCCCTTGATACAGATTGATCTGCAGGGGTGATTCTTCTCCCGTGGTGGTGCTTCTAGCATGCGCGGGACATTGTCCCTGGGCGTGGAATGCGGGGGTGTTATAGAGATGATAGACGCGATCGAATTCGTGTGCCTTCTCCACCAATTCTGTTAAGGTGGCAGGCTGGGGCAACAGCCCCAGTAGCTTGGTATGTAGTCCTTGATTGAGATTGACGTGGAAGGCATACATGCACGTAGATTCGTCTACTCCGGCACGGGATGCATGGGTGGACCATTCTTGGTACCATTCATTGAAGGGGCAGTTCCCTTGACATAAGGAGTGCATAATAGTCGAGGCTTCTAGCACCGACTCAGCTGGAATAAAGTGTGCCGCGAAGGTTTTCTTGAAGGTGGCCCAAGTTCCATAATTGATTGGCATCTTCTTTAGCACTTCATTAGCGCGTTTCCGAGCCCAGTCACCGGCCGGGGTTCCAAGTTTAAAGTGTGTCAGGGTGGCAGAGACTTTTCTGCTTTCGTTGGAAAACATTCCATCATTGAGATAGTAGTAGTTGGCTAAGTTGGACCAGAATGTCTCAGCATTGCTGGCTTTGCTGTCGAATGGCTCTGGGGAGGTTCCAAGGGGTTTGTTTGACGCCAGAGTTGCCATAGGTGGTGTGCGTGTGACGGGTGGTGCTGGGGCTCTTTGTGGCGTGGGCGAGGAGTGTCTAAGGGGTGCTGTTGGTAGTCTGGTGCTAGTCTGGGGTGTCAGGAGTGTTGTGGTGATGCTAAGTGTCGGTGGGATGTTTCTGCTAGGGGTTACTTGTGAGGTAGATGCTTCTGGTTCGTTGAAGGATCCTGGGATGGGTGATAGGATGGAGGATACTGTTTCCTTGTCTGTGGAGTCAAAGTTTACTGGTTGGTTGTTGTTGTAAACCCACTGTCGTGCAGAGTTACTCCAGTGGACTGGTTTTCCATTGTAGTCACCTTTTCCGGTGCTGGAGTTGAACTTTTTGACGTGTTCAGCTCCAGGGTGTCCAGCGCGATAGACTTCTGCTGTGATTTCTTGGTTTCCTTCTAAGAAAAACCACTTTCCATCAAGATTAGCGGTGTAGACTGCCTTGTCTTGCCACTTGGCTATGAAGAAGGGGTCCTCGTCGTCTTGGCTTATATGGGCAGATGGTTCAAGGAAGTCAAAAGGGATGAGTGCTTGTTCTTCTGGGGTCAGTTTTCTTTTTGTGGTCATCCACTTGATTCTGGGGTTTATCGTCCAGGAGGTGTTGTTCCAGGGATAGAAGATGTTGAAGGCGGGTTCTAGGATGGGGCGATCGGCCGAGTTGTGCCTGATTTGTCTCCGAATATAACAATATTCTTTGTTTACACCGTGTTGGGACAAGGTGGTGCATACTTTCCAAAGTAGATTTTGGAAATTTAGTGCTCCTGTCGAGAATTTGCTTGTTTCAGCGAGTGTGTGCGTGTACACCACGTAAGGGTGTTCTCTGTTATTCCACGCCTCTTTACAATGCTCTTTAAATTCAAGTTGTTCCCTTCTATTTCTCGTGGGGAGTACGTCAGACAAGTAGATTTGTTCGGGATAAAAACAATGCAATTCAACGGGTACAGGGGGCACTGTTTCTGAACCACTACTATGCTCTGCTCTAGGGAACGGTCCTATCTGTCTCCATAATAAAGGGACAGCAGGGTTTGCTGGGGGGCATTGTGCTGGGCGAGACTGGGGGGCATAGACTGGGATTGGAGCTGGGGGTTCTGAGTTCGGGGAGTGTTCGTTTGTTGGGGCAAGGAATATTCCGGGGCGTCTGGGGTGTTGTGTTCCAGGTGCGGCTGGTAGATTTGGTTGGGTCAATTGTGACCTTGCAAAGTGGGGTCTTCTGGGCGCCAGGATTTTTTCTTTAATGGAAAGGGAGAACTTGAGCTCCAGGAGTCCACAGGACTATGTTTTCTGGAGTGGGTGGTGTGTCCGGGCGGTAGTTGCAGTTGCAGACTTCTTTCTTGCACAGGCAATTGGTGGGACAGTACGTGTTCCACTCAGGGGTTCCCCAACCGTCGTTGACTGAAGGGGTGTATTCTGAAGTGGGCAGTGATTCTACTGCTGTAGTGGACGTGGGTGGTGCTGGTGCTGGTGTGGGAGTGGGTTCTAGGTTTCTTTCTCAGTTTGGGGGACTTCTGGGTCGGTTTAGTGCCAGGGTAGTGCCGATCAGAGGTGATGGGACGTAGATGTTGGTTGGGTCTATGGTTCTGGGGTCTGAGTTATCAAGGGTGACGTCCCAAATGAGGTCGTTCCACTTGTAGGTGTATTCTCTGCCGTCTGCTTGTACAAAGTGGTAGACGGTGCCTTGGCGGGTGGACTGGGAAACTAGCTTAACTTCTGCGAAGGTTAAGCGGACTTCTTCGTGGGTAAGTCGGTAGGTTGTAAGGAAGCACAGGCGTCTTCCTTCAAGAAGGTCTCGTTGATAGCCGAGGGTGCAGGGTAAGATGTGGGTTCTCCACAGATAGTCTTCTTCTTCTGTGAGGGTGAGGTTGTTAACGGGTTCTCCGCCAATTAGGCGTTGCTTGAGATGCCAATATAATAATTGTTGGCGTGACTGGAAAAGAATGTCATCGAGGGTTTCGTCCACGAGCACGTTGTACTCGTGCTGGGGGAGAAGGGTGCCGAAGGGGAGTAGATCGAAAAGGAAGGCCCAGACGTGGGTTTCAGAGGACCAGCAGTCAACTTTGCTGTGACTGTGTGCGTCGATGACGTGTCTTTCAGGGAAAAATTGTTCTAATAGGGTGTCATAGTGCGGTGCGAGGGGTCGGTGACAGCGGTAGGCAATTTGCCTTTCTTCGTCCTCACACAGTGTTTGGAGGGACACTTAAAACACTTGATTTATATCTCTATGTGACTATACACTTCTAAACTACGCACTGGTAGCTCAGGAGTGGGGTTTGATATAAACGTGTTCTCCATCAGGGTACACGCGATTGAGGAGAGATGGGGGGTCTACTGGGAGTCTTGGGGAAAAGGTGTAGCGGGTTAGTGTGGGGAAGAGGTGGAAGAGATCGATGATGTGATTAGTGATCCGCTCGATCTCGATGTTCCTGTCCTTGTCGAAGTGGATGCGCCCATAAGTATAGCGCAGGCGACCGTCTAGAAAGTCTTGGACGGTGATGAGGGCAAGGGTGTCGTGGTACGTGGCTAGGAACGGAGGTGGGAGATCCTTGAACTTCTTGGCGAGGGATTCGGCGAATGAGTAGATGAGGCGACCGAAGGGGAAGACGTGTTCCAGGGGGTAGACACCAAGGTTGGAGCAGATAATCAGGGGTTTGAGGGACCACTGTCTGGCGAGATCGTGGTTGGTGACTCCTACTTTGGAGATGTGGTGAACGCGGGACCAGAAGGGGGTGACAAAGGCAGCAGGTGGGTGTAAGCGGAGGTAGTCGGCGGACGGGATATGTTCAAGGAGGTTGATGCTGGCAGTTAGCTCAGTAGCGCGCCAGGTGTGATGTCTGTCAGGGCTGGTGATCACCAAGAACTGGTGAGGGTGTTTGTGGGCTCTGATGCCATTGCGGATGCAGGGGGGGGTTGGAAGAAGCGTTGGTTGTCGTAGTTCGGAGGTTCTTCTGGTTCCTGGTTTGGGTCAAGGTTCTCAGGGTCAGGGCGAGGAGGAGGAGCGATAGGAAGGTCCTGAAGTGCAGGGCAAGTCAGAGAGAAAGGAGGAGGAGGAAGAGCAGCAGTGCTGCCATCTAGGTATTGAAGTTCTGGGGAAGGGGTGCGGACAGGCTCAGCTCCAGCTCTTGGGACGAGCTGGGCAAGTTCTGCGAGGTCAGCTGGGTCGGTGGCAATTGGGAGCAGGATGTGGGGGAAGGTGAAGTTGTAAGACACTTAACGTGACCAGTATGGTCAGGAGGGGTGTTAGAGACTGTCCAGGTGTGGCTAACTTACTGCTGGGTCAACAGTAATTTGCTAGGAGGGTTCTGGATGGACAGGGGACGTGGGTTGATGATACAGGTCAAGTGTCGGGACACAGGGGGTTTCAGAGAGTACAGGGGAGGGCAGAGGCACTGAGCCACTTGGTGCAAGGCAGCAAGGGGAGGAGATGATGGGAGTGTCACAAATGGACAGTCTGAGGACAGTCTGCTCATATTGGGAGTCCTTATATACACAGAGATGGTACTCTAGTAAGTGTTATTACTCTAGGGGCTATTCTTGGTCTGTCTTGTTGTTCCAATGGCATAATGCCATCTGTCCTTGGTCTGGATCGTCCAACAGGTTGGGGAGGAGTTATTCTGGGCACTTGGGGTTGTGGCGCGCTTCCTTGGGGGTTGTGGCCACTTCGCTTCTCAAGGTATTTTAGGATTGATGCAGATCTGTGGCCAGATCTGTACCTCTGGCGATCCCCTGTTCTGATCTTAGAGATATCTAGATCGTCTAGGGTCCTAGATGTGATCTGGGGATTCCCTTGGGGATTTCCCAAGGGGTTCTCTTTGGATCTATTTGTGTATGGCCTTGCTGGCGCTTTGGGGGTCTGGGGGGCATTGTGGGAGCATTGGGGTTGTCCCCCTTTGCTGGGTCGTCCCCCTTCATTGCAGGGAGGTCTCTGGACATTGTCCTGTCCATCCCCTTTGATTCCTGTGGTTCCGGAGGTCACTGTTTGTGACAAGGTGGGTGTAAGTGGAGGTAGTCGGCAGATGGGATATGTTCAAGGAGGTCGATGCTGGCAGTTAGCTCAGTAGAGCGCCAGGTGTGATGTCCGTTGGGGCTGGTGATCACCGAGAACTGGTGAGGGTGTTTGTGGGCTCTGATGCCATTGCGGATGCAGGGAGGGGGTTGGAAGAAGTGTTGGTCATTGTAGTTTGGGGGTTCTTCCAATTCCCAGTTCAGGTCAAGGTTCTCAGGGTCAGGGCGAGGAGGAAGAGGGACAGGAAGGTTCTGAAGTGCAGGGTGAGTCGGAGAGAAAGGAGGAGTAGGAAGAGCAGCAGTGCTGCTGTCTAGGTATTGAAGTTCTGGGGAAGGGGTGCGGACAGGTTCAGCTCCAGCTCTTGGGACGAGCTGGGCAAGTTCTGCGAGGTCAGCTGGGTCAGTGGCAATTGGGAGCGGGATGTGGGGGAAGACGAAGTTGTAAGACACTTAACGTGACCAGTATGGTCAGGAGGGGTGTTAGAGACTGTCCAAGTGTGGCAAACTTACTGCTGGGTCGACAGTAATTCGCTAGGAGGGTTCTGGATGGACAGGGGACGTGGGTTGATGATACGGGTCGAGTGTCAGGACACAGGGGGTTTTCAGAGGGTACAGGGGAAGGCTTGGGCACTGAGCCACTTAGTGCAAGGCAGTAAGGGGAGGAGACGATGGGAGTGTCACAAATGGACAGTCTGAGGACAGTCTGCTCATATTGGGAGTCCTTATATACACAGAGATGATACTCTAGTAAGCGTTATTACTCTAGGGGTTATTCTTGGTCTGTCTTGTTGTTCCAATGGCATAATGCCATCTGTTCTTGGTCTGGATCATCCAACAGGTTGGGGAGGAGTTATTCTGGGCGCTTGGGGTTGTGGCGCGCTTCCTTGGGGGTTGTGGCCACTTCGCTTCTCAAGGTATTTTTAGGATTGATGCAGATCTGTGGCCAGATCTGTACTTCTGGCGATCTCCTGTTCCGATCTTAGAGGTATCTAGATTGTCTAGGGTCCTAGATGTGATCTGGGGATTCCCTTGGGGATTTCCCAAGGGGTTCTCTTTGGATCTATTTGTGTGTGGCCTTGCTGGCGCTTTGGGGGTCTGGGGGGTGTTGTGGGAGCATTGGGGTTGCCCCCCTTTGCTGGGTCGTCCCATTTCATTGCAGGGAGGTCTCTGGACATTGTCCTGTCCGTTCCCTTTGATTCTTGTGGTTCCAGAGGTCACTGTTCGTGACACAATTAAGAAATGGAAGCAAAAAAGCAGCAAACTGAAAGCAGTTCCCCAGCCGTGCGAAGCCATGCAACAGACAAATGATACACACCCAGAAGAGGAAGAAGTCGAGTGTGCCCTCGACTCACCTGCAACACTGGCATGCAAAACAGCCCCCAAAAAAACCTCACGCACAGAATTTCCGTGGCAAACACGTGAAATCTCCCCAAATGCACCACACTCAATACTCTCAGCAGTGACAAACAAGTCGCCAAACCCTCATGGCACACCCTTTCACTTCCCACCACTGCCAACAGTGGTAGCAAGAGAAGCCCAAGTTCCTCTGAACCCACCCCTCCATCCCCCTGCACACTCAGCAAGTAGGCACCCCCCAACCCACCAGCTCAGGCCACCCATTCCACCCACTCCGAACAGACATGTCACCTGATCTGGACAACCCAACCAAGCTGGCAATAAGACAAAAGCACCTCAATAAACAAGCAGAAGTGCAGACAGACATATCCCGCGAGTGCCCCCATCACACCCCCAGCTACTGACTTCACACCTGAGTGACAGGGCGACACAGGAGATCCATGCAAATGCTGCCAGGATGACCACTGCCAAAGGCTGCATTCCCACCCACACCTAGATGATCCCCGCACATCATTGCTGTGCTTGCCACTATCACCCACATTATGTCAGTCACATGGTCCTCAGACCAAGGGGAGATTCCCATTCCATCATACTTCTTTAAAGTAAAATCATACACCAGTCATGTAACCCAAAAAACAGAAGTGCTACATGGGGTTCTGTACCCCGAGGCACACAGTAATAGATTCCAAAAAAAAAAAAAAAAAAAAAAAAAGAGACCAGTACGTGTGAGGGGGTAAAAACGATAATTATTCTCCTTGTACCTACTACAGGCTTTATACCTAAACTATGTATTCCTTGGGGACATGTACAAAGAGGAGCGGACCTGGTTAACTAGCCGAGAGGCATTCAATGACGTCGACACGTCGGTTGCTGACGATCTACGATCTAATAGCTTTCCCATTCAGCAGGATTCATTCTCGCTCGCAACAAACACCCGCACACCTTGCTTGACACGCCCACCCATACTCTCACCCACTGCCCATCTGGCTTCCTGTACCGCCGCCCGCCCGCCACCTGTCTTGTCGACACACGCCTGACTTGCCTACCCGCACGCTCTTCTGGCCACGGTCTTGCCCGCGCGTACATCGACAATTGACCAAGTGCCTCCATCCATGGATAACAGCGACATCGACGAAGTAACCCGCCCGCCATCGCCATCTTCAGAGCAGACATATTGCCGAGCGATGCGAGCAAGACGAGCTTGTTGACGCTTGTGTCATCGGCCTTTGCATCGTGGGTGTCACACCGTCTTCCCCCTTGCCCAAACTCACACTACAGAACGCTCAATCAGAACGCAACTTGACCAGTATGCTGCCACTGCCACCATCTTTGGCGCAGTCCTCGTACACCGAGCGACGTGAGCGAGCTCACCAACAGGCTCACCGATGCACATGTCTGCCCGTCTGCTGGCCTGCTCACACCTTTGGAACAGACCACGTACTGCTGAGCGACACAAAGAGCAGACGTATTGCTGAGCGATGCGAGCAAGATGAGCTCGTTGACGCAGGTGTCGTCAAGCTTTACTCGTGCATGCCACACCATCTTCCTCCTCGCCCAAACTCACGCTACAGAACGCTCGATCAGACCATAGCTCGACCAGCTTGCCGCCACCGCCATCTTTGGCACCGACCGTGTACCGCTGAGCGACGCGAGCGAGCTCACCAACAGGCTCACCGACGCACGTGTTCCTGCCCACGCACACGCACACGCCTGCCCATCTGCCAGCCTTCTTATGCCTTTGGAACAGACCACGGACCGCCGAGCGACGCGAAGAGAGCGGAGAGGTGGCAGCGGTGCCAGTAGTCGAGGCGGTCCCGACACGCTACCAGTGGATCTCAACTTGAGACCTCGCGGGATTCCCGCATTCCCGTCATCGCCATTCCTGGACTGCCCCGCCCATGTTGGAGACTTGTATTTTGTACGCTCGCCTTTTATCTATTTTCCTTTAGTCTCTTTTCTACACTACCCTACGACACTACTAGCAGCTGACGTCCACATCTCAGCGCACACGCACCGGCGACGTTCCTCGCCAACTATCACCCTCCTCTATGCCGCGCCGAGCGTTCGCGCGAAGCAGTGTGGTCAAGCTTGGCCCTCTGCTGTCCAAGCATCTAGGGCTCACTTGCACGCCCTGCCATGTCACCTCCGACCGCCTGCCCGCCTACGTCTCGACCGCCCGCCCACGTTTCGACCGCCCGCCCGCATCTCGACCGCGTGCATGCGTCTCGACCGACCGCCCATCTGCTTGCGTGGATGCCTGGGCCGGTACCGACCCCAACTTTGTGCAGAAAGTGCGGCACCCCTCATTCCCCCGCTTGCATCGCCGTCCCACATCCTTACCGCCGTTTTACTTCCCAGCTCAAGCTCGTACAGCAGAACCCACAACTGGCGCAGAGCCTGTTCAGCACCGATCCGCGGCTGATTGATGTCATTGGCGCACTCATGGGCCTCGACGTCCAGGGCTTCGGTCGGCCCGAAGGCTCGGATGACCTCCCGCCTGGCGTGTCACCGACTTTTGCGATCCCACCCACCTCTCCTCCGCCCTCGCCTGCGAAACCGACCTCACCACCAAAAGCGACGCGCGGCAACCAGTTGTTCAAGGAGGGCGACTTTGCTGGTGCGGTGAAGGGCTATATGGAGAGTATCAAGCACGACCCGAGCGACGCACGTGGGTACAACAATCACGCGCTTGCGTACACCAAGCTCGTTGCGCTGCCCGAGGCACTCAAAGATGTGGAAGAGGTGATCCGCGTCGACCCCAACTTCGGTAAGCCCAACGACGGACCCACTCCCGTCCACGTCCATACCCAACGGATGCACACCTGCCCCACAACATTTAGGGGGCCAGTTAGATAGAAAATTGTCATGTATATGTAGTACCTCAAAAATACAAAACTTGTATTCCACAGTACGCGTGAATCCACAAATTATTTTCTTTCAAGTTGCAACTGGTCCTGGGGCAGTTGCAACAGGTTGAAAATGGACCGGTTGAGACTGATATGGACTGGTCTTTCTGCTGAGGTGCAACCGACTGCGACAGGTTGGGGGAGGTCCTGGTCCGAAATCAGCTCCGGGTGCAACCGGATGCTCCTTCAGGTCTTTCTTCTCCTCAGACTCCTCATGGAAAAGACTCATAGGCGAGTCGCAATTCCACCCCACTGAGACCAGACAGTCTACACTTAGACTACACTTAGAGGACATGGTGTTAAATCAGATAAGTGCCATCCACCCGTCGGGCTTTGAATCTGAGGTTAGTCCACGCGCTCACCAAGTCAGCGCGTTCGTCGTGTAATGGCCTCGAAAGCCTTGAGTGACCAGGTAGCAGCAAAATGGCAATATGCCTTCGACCGTCTCAACCGATGTGCGCCAGGTATCTCCGGCCTTATGGAGTTCAGTGCAGTGCGTAATCCTTGTGTTCCCCTCGTGGCACTGGGGCTTCTGTTGTTCAACATGGGCACTGCGATGGTGCTCTTTGTTTTTAGGCCTGGGCGATCGCTGCTGATGCTCTGCGCCCGCGGGAGCTTGGCGCACCTCCGAAAGACTGTAGCGAGTACATTCACGACATGTGGCGGCGTGTGCGGTAGTTGACTACGTGGGCAGACACGCATGAAGTGAAAAGCGCTTTTGACGTGCTCATGCAGTGCCGGATGTTACCCATGCTCTTAGAGAGTTTCGTTGGTGCGTTTCTTGATTCATATCATAGCTTTCGCATCTGAGCATACATCCGCCACGTCCCCGCCAGAGGACATGCGCCGCAGTCAGCCTCTGATCGCGAACGATGTAATGAAGTACATGGCGGAGTACGAGGTAAGCTGCTTTATCCACACGGCTATTTTCCCTAGCGCGTCTGCATGGGGCTCAACTTTGGCTACGCCATCTAGATAAGTGGAGATCCGGACGTGATTGGCCGACTCGTGCTTCGGTTGGCCGATTGGTACTTTGCGTGGGCCCCGTGCGGCGAGTGAGTACGCCTGGTCTTACATCGCGCCCCATGCATTCCCACGACCCCCAGCCCATCCAGGCTAGGCCACACCATCTCGTCCGCATACATCGTCAACTTCCAGACACCCTTGTTCTCCGCGCTGCCCGCGACGTTCGCGGGCGGGTTCAAGAAGCTGCTAGCCGCGACGCTCGCGCTCTTCACGGAGGGTCCGACGCCCGACCTGCCCTCGTCCGTGCGGGACTCGAGGCTGTGGCCGTCGTTCGAGCTTCTTGGGCTCGCGGATCGCTACGAGGCGCTCATCGCGAGCGTGTGCTACGAGCACATCGAGGCGCACGTCCTCGAGACGTGCGCGGGGAAATGGGACGAGCCGATGCTGAACAGGCTCCGGGAGTGGATGGCCGATAAGGTCGTGCCTTGGATGCTCCTGCCGTACGCCAGGGGCGCAAAGACAGGTGCGTGGTCTTCCTCCTGCTCTGCTCTCTCGCTCTCTCTTGATCCCGATACCGATGGAGATACAACATTGATCTGACTCGGCTTGTTTGCGCAGCCGAGGAAGCCCGGACGATGCTGCAAGGCGTTGGATCTCGATTCGACTTCCACGTCTGCAAGACGTTGTGTGATCTTCGGTGGGGATTGTCTCCGTGATTCCATTCATCGCATCCCTGCCCTGACCCTCGTCTTTTTCGGCAGAACCAAAGAGATGTTCGATATCGTCATCGACCATCCCGATTCGATCCCTGCTCTCCATGACCTTAAAGTGGGTATATTGAGCGCGTCCCGCTCTCTGGCTCGTCCACTGATGTCCCTGCGCGCGCGCGTAGGAATGCCTACAGCGCGTCGATCAGCGCAGCCAGCTTGTGGAAGCGTTGCGTAAAGCGTGAGCGTGGTCAACGAGCTCGTCCATGGCTTTCGACAGCTAACCCGATACCGGCAGAAATAAAAAGAGACTACTCCACCCTGGCGCAGATACGAGAGACATTTTAACACAATATGTATCGTTGATACGATGCTTACGCATCATAGATCCTCCTGGGGTCTTACTATTCAAGGTGGCAGACCCGATTAGACGCTATCTCCGGTGAGGTGTTCCGATTGATGGCATTGAAACACTCGCTTACC
The DNA here is from genome assembly GCA_022376545.1 of Russula dissimulans. NCBI lineage: Eukaryota > Fungi > Basidiomycota > Agaricomycetes > Russulales > Russulaceae > Russula > Russula dissimulans. The sequence goes on from WTXJ01000128.1 coordinate 16,582, forward strand.
TTCCCTCTCACAAGTGATCGACCTGACACTATTCGCTGTATCGTTGCCAGCCTCGTGGTAGACGGCGAGAGCGGTGATTCGTTGGTTGATGATGACGAACCCATCCAACCGCTGCAGAGCGCTCAGGTTGATGACTACACTGATCCAAATTGGGAGCCCGAGCCCATCGACGCTGGTCCAGGTGAGGTCCCATCATTTTTATCCCCCAGGCAGTTTGAAGCTGATCAAGGCGGCAGATTTCCGAGCGCACAAACCAAGCGACGTCGTCAGCACGCTTGTTAGCATCTATGATTCGAAGGACCTCTTCGTAAAGGAGCTCCAAGTTCTTCTCGCTCAGCGTCTTCTGATGGTCAAGGATGGAAACTACGAAAAGGAGGTACGTCTGGCCTATATCTTTCCATGAACGTTTGAAATTACTCATCGCTCATGACCCGAATGCTGACAGCGTCGGAATTTGGAGATTCTCAAGATTCGCTTCGGAGAAGGCTCGTTGCAAGTGTGCGAAGTCATGCTCAAGGATATGACGGACTCGAAGCGAATAGACCAGCACGTCCAGTCGCAAAGTTCGGTGAGTAGACAGGTTTGGCCCGATTGATGAGCTTGACGATAACGTCACGCAGTCTGTGATGCATCCAACGATTATCTCTCGACACTTCTGGCCGCAATTCCAAACAACCAAGATTCTCATGCCTGGCCAACTCCACGCGTATGTGACGTTTAACTTGCATCAGTCAGACTTGTTGTATTGAATCACGTGCAGTATTCAACAGTCATACGCGCGCGAGTTTACAACGTTTAAACCGGACAAGAAACTGCGCTGGCTCTCTCACCTCGGGAGCATTCGCCTCGAGATCCAATTGCAAGATCGCACCGTGACCGCGGACGTTCCGCCCCTCGAAGCCGCATTTATCGAGCTTTTCTCGGAGCAGGGTGAGGTTCCCCGCTTTGTGAACGTCCGTCAACCCTTGCTCACACCGATCAGACGTCTGGACCGTCGACGATCTTATTGAGCGAGTTGGGCCGCTCGAGCGGTCGGCTGCACTCAGGGCGCTGATGGCATGGGTTGACCGTGGAGTTCTGCGTGAGGAAAGCGACGGCGCGGATGTGCAGCGATTCCGCTTGCTTGAGAGCGCGCCGACGGATGGCGGCGCCACTGTGGCGGTGGGAATGACGACGGCTGGATCGCGCGTGGGGCTTGCGGAGGAAGAACCAGCAGTGCTCACGGTCCAGCAACAGCAAGCCGAACAGATGAAGGTGTACTGGAAGGTGCGTTGCTTTTGACTATTCGATAACTTCGGTCCTGTGCTCCGCTCCTCTGAGAGTATGGCTGACGGTAATGTAGTTCATCGAGGGCATGCTCACGAATTTGGGGGGGCTTCCGCTGGACCGAATTCAGACGATGCTCAAGTTTGCGCCCGGGTACGACCGCACGGTGGAACAGCTGGGCGCATTCATGGACGCAGCCCGTCGCGAGGGTCTTGTTAACGTCAAGGACGGCATTTGGCGACTCAACCGGTAACCCGCTGACGGCACGTTCTGTGCTTCTTTTGGGAAAGCGAAGAAACGAGGGTGAGAGAGGGGAGGAGCATTCCTCGTTCGAAAGGGTGCTTCTGCGGGCGCTGTGAGACTGTCGTCGTATTTTGCGTTCACGAGTTGCAACCATTGGGATACATGGGATGACCGCGGCGGGTGTAAGACGCGGAGAGGCGCAGAGGTACATGGGTGCGTGGGAGGAATCGCTCGATGTGGTCCCACGCTGGCCGAACGGGGTAACATTTGTTATCTGTTGTTCGATGAGCGGTATCACATCGCGCATGGGCTTTGTGTACTCTGTGCCTTGATATCAAAGCAGGTAGTGAAAGGGGAACTGGCATGAGCACAGGACAACAACCCCGTCTGGGCCAACAAGTTGACAACTCGGCGTTTAATGGGGCGGTGGCCGAGATTAATTATTGCGCCACGAGGTTATTATCATTGTCAAAATCCTACATTCTGCTTGTCTCCTGCTGCTGTTGTGCCACTTTTCGAACAAAAAAAGAAGAGAAGTAACGCGTTTGCTGGAATGTTAGTCACCCACGTTCTCGACCTCCGCTAAGGCGTTTTTAAACTGTACGAGGCACAAGAGGACCGCTTACATAATGCTACTAGGTCAAAATTGAGACACGACCGTCTCGTCTTGTCTTTGCCGCTCGTTCCTTTCCTCCCCCATTCCCATCTCTCTCTCTCTATCCAGTTGCTGCAGCCACGCACTACCAGGCCGTGGTTCTACCTTAACCCTTTCTCCCCCGTTAAACGTTCACGTTTTTGTCTTGTTCCCGTCATAAATCCGACCCCATGAGCCGTCCCCTCCGCTCGAAGCGCAATTTCAAGTCGCTCCAGCTCGACGTCTCCGACGCCTCTACCCCGTCTCCCGCAGAACCGGACCCGGTGCCGACCCGCCTGGCACCGACGTCCAAGCCGGGCGCCGCCGCGGGCGCAAAGAAGCGCCCTCCGCCGATGAACCTCAAGCCCAAGCTGCCCGCGGACGGTGGCGCGGCGGGAGGCAGCGGTGGAGGCAGCGGCGGCGGAGATACGGGCTCTGCCGTTGATGGCTTCATTGCCGTCGCGCCTGCGCCGACGTCTGCTCCGGCGAGCGGGACCATGTCGGCGAGCACGAAGCGCATGACTTATCATACTGCGCTGTCGAACACGCTCGCGAACCTTGACTTGAACGCGGAGGTCAAGTACGATTTGCGCGACGAGGATCTTAAGGATCTGTACGAGCTCGGACAGGGGAATGGCGGGAGCGTGAAGAAGGTGGAGCACGTCCCGACCCACACTATCATGGCTAAGAAGGTACGTCTCCCCGACTGTCTTCCTGGCGCACGTGTGTTCCTTTCTGCATGGCGCTATCCCGGCATTACCCCCGCATAGCCCTAGAGTGCTTACTGAATCTGCGGACAGATTGTTCTTATCGACGCAAAGCCATCCGTCCGCAAGCAGATCCTGCGCGAACTGCAGATCATGCACGATTGTCATTCGGGATACATCGTCTCCTTCTTCGGCGCATTCCTGTCTGATCCAAACATTTGCATCTGCATGGAGTTCATGGACAAGGGTTCCCTAGACGGGATTTACAAGCGCATCGGCCCAATTGACGTCGAGGTCGTCGCGAGGGTTGCTCATGCCGTGCTCGAGGGGCTTACCTACCTTTACGACGTTCACCGGATCATTCACCGCGGTACGTCGTTGCCAGTGATCTCTTGAGGCCGTGCTGTCTTGACAAGGGTGTATGACCCATCAGATATCAAGCCATCGAACATGTTGTGTAACTCGAAGGGTCAGATCAAAATATGCGATTTCGGGGTCTCAGGGGAACTCATCAATTCGATCGCGGATACTTTCGTTGGGACGTCAACCTATATGAGCGTGCGTGTGATCGCCATGGTGTTGGTGGCACTCGTGTTATTGATGCAGAAACGTGTTCCTGTAGCCCGAACGGATACAGGGTGCGCAGTACACGGTCAAGTCGGACGTGTGGTCCCTTGGGATATCACTGATCGAGCTTGCGCTCGGTCGATTCCCGTTCTCGGAGTCTGCGTCGGACGATGACTCTGACCTGTCTGACTTCGAGGGCACACTCTCGCCATCACGACCGGTGCCGCTGGATAAAAAGAAGGAGGATAATAAAGAGAAGAAGCGCAATCGGCGGAAGAGTAAGGGGGTGAGCCTCCAGGGTGGTGGGATGACGATGAGCATCCTTGAACTGCTGCAGCACATTGTTAACGAGCCGGCGCCGAAGTTGACGCCGGAAGGCAGATTCCCCAAGGCGGCGGAGGAGTTTGTAAATAGCTGTCTGCTGAAGGATCCAGACCAACGAAAAACGCCAAAGAATCTCCTGGTGCGTTGTCTATCCTTGCCCACAAGCAGGAGCAAGCGCTAAGCTCGGGCTGTATCTTTTTTTTTTGTTTCTTTTTCACAGAACCACGAGTGGATCGCACACGCGCGAGCGACGTCTTTTGATCTGGAGACATGGGCAAACACATTTTGACAGTGATACTGCGTAGTAGATGATGTTGATACCTCTGCTTTGGGTGGGGTGAGGCGCGCCGCCACCGCCGTAATGAGCAGACAGGACTCTCAGGGTGCGAAGCTGATTGCGACTCGGAGATATATATATATTGTTCTCGCGACGTAGCGTAAAGTATTCTGCGATGTATGTATTTTAGAAAAACACTGAATACTCGCTTCTAAAAATTACATCGTCTCGCTTTGTAGCCGGCGTGACCACCTCATTGCCCACTGCTGTATAAGGGTGCAACGCGACGCCCTTAAGAGTACCCGTTTGGGGTGAGTGTGCCCGTGATTGACGCCCTGTATCGTCGTCATCATAACGCAAATCATGAAGTGAGGGGTGACCGAGCTCGATCATTGACACAACGTACATTTCACTAATACTATGCCATATCTCTTCCACCCTCGACTATATAACAACCATCCCGAACAGAATCTCTTCAACTTGAAGGTGACGCGAGTCTGCTGCCAGTGGACGGCTCCTAGTGGTACTCTAGTTACGTACCATTCATCCCTTTATCCTCATCCGTGACACGCGCCTGCTGGTCTCATCACCACCGCCGCCATGTCGGTCGCTCCGCAACTGCAACCCAAAACGAAGTAGGGACGCGTGGACACGTCCAGTGGCGCCTGGACGTCGGTCGCCTGACACATGGACAGAGTCACTTGAGTCACCGTGATATTGCACATTACGTACGCACCCAATGCCGAAACTGGGAAGGTGTAGACTCCGTTCGCGGCCAGAGCTGGAAAACCTCCAAACAAAGACTCTGAGATGCTCTTGCGCGAATTTATCGGGGACTCGCTGTACGACCCCCACTATTGGTATTTTCCGCAGCAGGATACTGTCTCCACATCAGCAGAATCGTTCAAGGTGCATACTATCCGGAGGTATACGAACGTGCCCACTGCCTCTATGACTTATCGTATCTTAGAACCGTAACCAGGCCCTCATCATCGTCAGCGTCAAGGTAAATCACAGCAAATACTACACGCCCGTCAACGACACCCTCATCCTCAACCTCCAACGCCGCCTCAGCCACTCACCACCACTTCCTGTCCATCCTCAAATCATGTTCCTCGCGCTTGATATACTACAACCTCACCTTCGTGCCGAACCTCTCGATGCCCCGAGTACATCTCCACGCGCCTGCTGAGTCTCCTGCTTACGCAGCGCACACTTCCCGCCCCACGGCGACTCGGAGATGAATGAGCCATAGACTTGGCTCATCGGAATTCGTGGCCAACCGGTAGTCATATCCTCGTGGCAAGCGGGATTAACGAGACCCGAACTCAACCGCGCATTGGAAACACGGTCGGACACCGTGACTACGTAGAGATGTTTACATGATGACCAGTACTGTTTCTTCACACGCAGACACTCGAGCCTTTACTTCATAAATTACAAGCACTATGTGCGCGCTAACGGTGTCTTCGTTAACAAACAAGGTCAGTAACTCTACATATATAAATACAAATGCAAAGCACCACAACGAAGTAGAGTTCTAGGATTGCGACAACACGAGGGCCTGTGACTTCCTCTTTCTAATCTCTGAACTAAACGGAATTAGGTCAAAACCCTAATTCAAAGGAAATACGCCACCGTCATCATCCTCGACTCTTGATCGCGCCCACAAACGCTAGTTCTTCCAATAGAGTGTCGTGTCTAAACCTTAGTCTCCCGTTTGGCACATTGGTCTGAGGAATTAGGATTGCTTTCCTTTAGCAAGGACCGGGGGATCAGAAAGCTCGAGAGAACTTGCCTTGTTGATCTCATTGCCCGCGGCACCGGGGAGGTACCACTTCTGACCGAGCCAGTGGCGCTTGACCTCCATCTCGAAGCCACTCTGGATGACCGAGTTGCGAGCCAGCTCACAAAGCGAGCTCTGCGGAAGCTTCAATATGTGCGCCGCGACGCTATATTCTTCCAGAAGCGGTTCCTAAACCAAAAACAAACAAACAATGCTTTTAGTGAGGACCTCTCGCTCTCGGATCAAATCTAACGAGCATGTGAACGACGACTCGAACCTTTGTAAAGTGGAATTGTAGCGGGTCGTCCGTGCTCAGGCTCACGTTCAGCCCTGCCTTAAAAAAGTCGGGTAGGGGGTTTCGCTCGAACGTGAGAAACAACGCGTTGTTGCTCAGAGGGCTCATGGCTAGGCCGATTTGTTTGAGGTAGAATAGATATTGCAATGCGGGAACTTTGCGCAGCAAGATCCCGTGGGAAATAGAGTGGGAAGTTAAGAAGGCGGACGTGAGATGATCTGTATCGCCAGCTTCTCCGGCATGCGGACGCATGACAAACGTGTCTAGTGCTCTACGTTAACAGACGGAGACGAAGAAGTGACTGATGTTTACTAAATCCGCGCGCTCGGCGCCATTTGTTGAGACTCGCCATGTTGACCAACATGTAGTACATCCTAAAAAAACATGAATGAATGAATGACGACACAAGACATCCGGTATGTACGACAAACCAGTACGAGTATGGGGGAGATTGTGGGACATCCCATAGTTTGGGGTACGGGAACTTCTTGTGGTAGCGACGCTCTGCTTTCGACTCGTCGTCAACACTATCAAAGCCGATGACACGCTGCAGAAATATGTGCAGCTTTGGGTGGGACGATGGATCTTTCGTGACCTCAAACAGTGGTCGGAAAACGTCTATTTGAATCATCAATGTTTCATTTCGAATGGGTATAAGCGAACACCTACTGCGAACGATATCTTCAAAATTCTGGATCGACCCATTTTCTTTGTACACGTTATACAGGCGTGGAACCTGTACGAGCCAGCGCACGTTGTGTGAGAATAGGCGGTTGTTGATAACCCACTCCGCGAGCTTGTCCCATTCGTCTGGCCTCCTGCCGTAGATGCTCAGCCGCCACTCGCAGTTCTATTGTGTACTTGACTCAGCCTAGTCCAGGAACCCAGGAAAGAGACATCGGAGTATGTACCTGGTACTTTCCTTGCTCAAGATCAGTCATCACCTCTGAAAAAAGACACGTAAGCGGCTCAGTATTATATCACAGGGCGGCACTACCTTTCGTTAGTTCAGCGAGATATCGCCCTTTTATATAATTATCTGTCTTGAGAAAGATCTCGCGTAGACGGGACTCGCCAATTGGGTTGTATTTAAGATTGAACTTGTCAAAGCGATGGAAGGAATCTTGGTGCGCGTGCATGTCAAGGGTATCGATGGAAAGATCATACGCGGTGAGCTGGAGTGACTCGAAGACCTGTTGGAGCGTTAATTCAGCTCCGTCACGGAAAATCACGACGTCCTGAAGAACAGTGAGCCGTTTGCACCAGAGAAGGGGAAAAGGAAGGAAACGGTACCTGGGAGTTACGCTTCATCTTTGACTTGATGAATCGTAGAAGATGTTTCTGATTCATGCTGCTGGAGTGGTGAACGTGCGTGTCAACTTTGCGAACGTTATAGAAATCACTGGCAGACGATTAGGAAATATGATCGACATAATACCATCTTGTATTACCGGTGAGGAACACGCTACGGTAGGAAGAATCAGACGATTTCTGGGCCGGTGGTAGAGAAACGAAACGGACCTTCATTTCTGTCATCTCTTGAAACTCGTTGATTAAAGTGTACATGGTGAACTTTCCTCGGAGATACTGCAGACGACGAAACGCGAAGCTCTTGGTGGGACCGTCAGAGATAACGCTAAGCACAAAGTCGAGATCCATGAAATACTCTCTAATGTTTGGAATGTCAAAGATTGGCTTTTTGTCGGCAGCTGGACTACAACTCAACAAAGAGGGTGGTTCTGATAGGAGTAAGCCATACCTGTGGCATCATGATAGACCTGATATACGCCTTTATCGTCGATCTCAAAGTCCCATTCATGCGCACCGGGAATTTCACAGTGAGTAAAGTCAAACACGTCCGACGTGGAATCTGTTCCGGAGGACACGGCCTGGTCTGCCGTCCAATGCCAATGAGGCGGAGGTGGACGAGGATATATGCGCCAGGGCTTGAACTCCTCCTTTATGGGTTCGTGAGAGCCAGCAACCTCAGGGCGTACGCCCATTACATCCGAAATGCCCTCCGCAATGCCGTGGAACACGCCATCGTGGTCGCGGGGGTTGTCACCAAGCCGCTGACTCGAGACCGCGATGTACTTGTCGCGCAAATCGAGGCATTTGCGCAGAAGCTCGAGCATGTTTCTGAATTCGGGAGTCTGGTCCGGAAGTATCACGGCTATCCAATCCATTATAAACTATCAGCAGCTGGCGAGTGCAGACCGGGCATGTACAAAATCGTTGAGCGTACCTGGGTCTGTATGCTCCTTCACCGCCTCAACAGGCACCCCATTGGCGTTCTCCTCGTGGTCAAAGGGGCTCTGGTCTATGTCATCGATCGTCGGTGGAAGTTTGAGGGTTGGGACGGCGTGTTGAACTGGTGAGCTTGGAACATAAGGAGAACCGGAGAAAGGGACTGCCTCCGATTGAGGGACAGATTGCCGTCTATGTGACAACACTTTCTCCTCGATCTACACGAATGGTAAGCATGCCATCCCCAAGCTCGACCACGACTGCCTCCATTTTATACTGCGAGATGGGTCTACTCCTTCACCAAGGCAAATCGATGATGAGAACACTTGAGATCGCCGACGTACATGACGGAGGCTTTTCTCTTCGCTATACCCAAAAAACCCATCTGTAGGCTCCGGTATCTGAAGACCCGGGGAATGTCTCGAACCCGGTGAAGGGGTCCGAGAATTTGGAGACGCGCCAGTCGACGACGCGAAACTTGTTTCTGGATTGATAGCTGGCTTGTCTCGCGCAAGCGTATCAGACATGACGATTTAAGAGAAGAATGGAGTGTGGAGTAGGGTCTATACGCTGGCATTATCAGTAAATCTGTAAAGCGGAGGTCAAGGCCCGATGTCAGGTGATGACGCCAGCTGTGCTACTTGGTGGTACAGTACGAGATACACGTAAAGGACGCTAGTGGTTCGAGTTTAGAGGTGGCCCTTATGAAGTCAAAAAGCTCGAACCCAATGCTCTATCGAGTTTCGCCTAACCTTTACGGGCACATACAGTACTACGGTAACGGATATGTTCCGGGAAGCACCCTCCCCGTGTGGCGCAAGCATTCGGATCATTCGCCCATCTCGTTTGCGTGCGTATTTCAGGCAGGTGCCAGTGTAGATGGTTCTGCTGCCGCTTCAGTGCTTTGCGCTCAACCTATTGCCTGCGTCTTCATATTACAGAGACAATAGCTCCGAGTCTCTGGGGCTCAAATCGCGCCATGGCTACCGCCTCCAACATGTCTGTGCCTATCTGCCCGCTATTGCGTGAGGTAAGAGGTTTATCCGCGTGTGTGTCACTGGCGAGACTTTAACATACTTACGATCCTCAGTAAAAATTAATGATTGATTGTTACACCCAACGCCGGTCCAATTAATCACCGAATAAGCCGGACGCCGGTGATAAGTACGCGATTTATCTCAATGGGCTCTTCTTTACCTACCAAAGACCGAGGCCGGCAGTCGCTTTTGATGGAACCCTATGTCTGGCCTTCATCCTACTTCTTACAGTAAAACAACGACGTTCCATGTCGTTGTGGTCCACGTAAATGCGTCCCGCATCAACTGATTCCAACAGTACAAATCACCTCTACCATATATCGTAGGTTTACTCCACCACATATCGATTGATATTCATTTCTGCTATCGTGCACGTGTAAGGGTGAGGTAACGACTCGATCATGCTTTAGGGCTCACATGCTGTCCTTGTGCCTCTGAACTTTGCTCGCCCTCCTTTAGATTTTTCTGAGGCGTCTTGGGTTGAGTGGTCGTTCTTTCTTTCTCCTTTATGTCCTTGCTAGTCTCGTTACTGCTTCCAGTAGATACATATACTTCGACACGAGATTTGTCCTTCTCGGAGATAGACAAGGCCCCTTCCACTTTCTTTGTTATCTTCTCTACCTCGAGATCTAGTTCAGTCTTAGTTCGATCCTCCTCTTCGGTTGGCGTGCGAGGCGTTGCCTCATCTGTATCGAGAGACGCAGACGTCCTAGCCCATTCGGCGTCGAGCTCGTCCTCCCACCCGAGCTCTCTCGCGAGATCGCGGACGATGTCGTCGCACTTTCCGAGCAAAACCAGATCGTTCTTTCCGGAGCCTATGCCATCCACTTTATCCAGATTGATCAGAACCCGCGGACAATTGCCCTTGACCATATTGACGAGAGCGGCAAAAGGTTGCACTGTAAGTGAGGTCCCGATGACTATCAGGAGATCTGCGTCGGAAAGTTTTCCCATAGAGCCAAAGAAAGTGGGGGGAAGCTGGAAGATGACGATATCAACGCGACTTTGTGTGTGAAACTGCTTCTTAACAAAGACACTCACTGATTCCCCAAAGAATACGATATCCGGCTTGACGAGCCCTTTACACGAATGACACCTCGGAATACGCTCGTTTATTACAGCTTCCTTCATCTCAGCGCGGTCGAATGGCTGCCAACACTGGATACAGCGCTGCGTGGCGAAACTACCGTGTGCTTCGATTATCTTGTCCGCGGGGATGCCCGCTCGCCGCTCCAGGGTATCAATGTTCTGCGTGAAACATAAGCCGAGCAGCCCTTTGTCCGATAGAAGTTTGATGAACGAGTGCGTGAGCGTCGGTCTGTACTTCCCCGGGTAGAGCTCTTTCGCGAGAGTGTAGACTATGACGGCATTCGTCGGCATCTAAGCGGAGGAATGGAGGTCAACTAGGAAAGCATACACGGGTGGGGATTCCTCCGAAAGAATCTGATATCGAAGACAGCCTCTGGGTATGGCAAATTGAGACGTGCTAGGTTGGCCTGCGAGCGTGTTCCGCAATCAAGCTCTGCTACACTAAAAGCAGTTGTACATGTCGCCTCTTACGTATAGCCCTGTTGGCGTAAAGGGGTCAGATATAATCACCAGTTACGAGAGCGTACGCGCCTGTCTCCGGAGAACGAAAGTCTGGAATTCCCGCAGAGGTACTGACACCTGATATTTGGAAGAATACTACTAAGCCATTACTGACGATATGGACCTAGCGCGGCGCGCACCTGCACCTAGCTTTTGCAGAAAAAGCATCATCTGCGAGCCTGAGAACTGGTTTCAGGATGAAATTACCATGAGATAAATCTTCCGGCACGCATCTGATTGTATGTACTTTGCGACAGATGGCACATCTTTCTTCTCGAACAGTCGCGAATTGCTAGGACCTGGCCCAGAGGGCTCACTCAGACCCAGAGCCTCCTGTAGAAGATCCACGCCATAGTCACCCATTGTTGTCTCGGACTCGCCGCTCAGAGGCGGGCGTGATTCGTGGGACTCGGAGATCGGTAGGTTGATAAGAGCCCGTCGGCGGTCGGTGAACTTGAAGTGGTGGCTGTGCCCCAAGCGGCCCGGCCGCAGGTCTTTGTGCTCCATGTTGCGTGTGCGATTTGCGGTCCATTCTCGCGCCCTAAAAGCTTCCAACGATCCAGTGAAAAAACTACGATGGCACGTATGGCTTGTTGAATTGGAACCTGGTTGTCGTTGCGTATTTAGCACCCGCCTGGGCCAACCGGAGATGGGCGTGACAGCGTGACTTCTGAGAAGCTGGTTCTCCTGTCGGACCGTACCTACACGACGACTCGGAAGTGTGTTTCCACGAGCATGATACTGTACGCGAACTTGTACGAAATCTGGACTCTGGACGAACTTCCCCCGTTAGGCCGTTGGCACGTAATTATTTTTTTTTGAGTAGCGTTTATTCCTAGTGTTGTCTTACTTTTACAGTTGACTACTACTAAGAATAAGTGCCATGCAGCAGGAGACAATCATCAGCCCTGCACAGCCGCTGGAGCCGGCCACATGGGCCGGCTGTTATGCACACCCCTGTTACGGGGTAGTGTGGGACTCCACTAAAACCTCACAGGAGAGTATTTCGGGATGTCCCTTCTTTTGCTTGGACCTGTTCCCAGGTATTCTTGTATAACCCTCCTTCCTGTTTCACTTTGTTGTGGTAATGTCGTCATCAGAGAGCCTTGTTGTGTATGTCGTTGGTTCACCGCGTTGGGGCTGTGGGGGGCTTAACATGATGTAGGGGTGGATGACGATGCATCGCGGATGTGCTCCTTGCCCGAGAAACCGTGGGAAAAACCGACCATGGGTGGTTGGTAGCGGTTCGGGAAGCCCCCGTCGTTGGCACGTAATTTTGGTGTTGTCACAACACTCCCTTCCTGCTTTCATAACATCAGGACACACATTGCACCTCGAACAACACCACGCAGTATTCGCCTGGAATGCGTGGCCACACGGTCTTAGGTCTCCAGTCCATCATCGTCCAACTGTGAACGTATGCAGGTGCCTCAGCTCTGTTACAATGGCCAGTTACTATGTTCTTCAAGTCGTCACCTCGGACCTGATACTAGTAGTATGATAATCCGGAGGGCGCGGCTAATGCCATAATCCCATCGCTGAGCACTAATATCAATTCCCTTGGACCTTTCATGAGACACGCACCCAACTAACGTTCCCCGCTGGTTTCAACTATGACTCGGTCGTCATGCGCTTACTAAACTCATGACTCTCAAAACATCTAGCAAATATACTTCGTGCTGTCAGCTCTTGCACTTGATTTCTTGGTGTCCTAGTAGATGGTTCATTCGCAAAACTCCAGAGTCCGGATGGTTGTACATGTACAACGTCCCGATCGTTCGATGTTCTTATGGCTGACTCGGTGTTCTCGGGCCGAAGTGCCGATGGTTAGCGCCGCCTCCAGGCTACCCGCAGGCTAAAACTAAAATCACCAGCACTGAAAATTCTCGACCTTATGCGACCTCACTCCTATAGATTTATATAAACTGGCAACTCTTTTTTCTTTCCTTGTCGTACTCTCAGTAAAATGCGATCCCCGTTCCACCCCCTCCTTTCCTTTGCGGCGAGCATCGTGGGCAACTTTCGGACTTTCAGCACAAGCGATAGTGCTGTGACAACGCTGTCTAATGATCAGTTCGCAGAGTTCATACCGTATACTGAATTTGCGCGGGCAGCTTACTGCACACCTAAGAAGATTGTTGGTTGGCAATGCGGAGGTTTATGCTTTTTCTCATCCACTAGCTTGTGATAGGCTTACATGTACTGCAAAAAGCCGCTTGCAATGCCCTTCCTGGTTTTCTGCCAACGCTGACAGGCGGCGATGGCGATGGTACTCAATTTTGTGAGTATCGTCCCAATTACATCCCCACGTCTACTTATTAGAGGTCATAGTTTATGTTGGGTTCTGGCCTGCCCAGTCTGCGGTAGTTGTAGCTCACCAAGGCACTGATCCATTTCGACTGTACGTTCACATGCAATTCTTGATTGAGCTTCCGTGTTAAAATATTTTGTAGTATAGCCCTTCTGACTGACCTAAACTTCAATTTCATGGCACCCGACCCTACACTCTTCCCCAATGTCCCGAACGATGTCCTACTTCACTCCGGTTTTGCACTTGAGCATCAGAAGACCGCACCACAGATCCTTGAAGAAGTCAAACGGTTGATGGTCATGCATTCTTCCAGCTACGTCGTCCTTGTAAGTTCGTGCAGCTACGCTTAGACATTCCGCCTCAATCCCATTTCCTTACGCTGCCTCGTGATAGATTGGCCACTCGCTGGGCGGAGCGCTCGCGGAAATCGATTCGCTATTCATGAAGCTTAATCTCCCTGAAGGGACGACGGTTCAAGGTGCCACGTTTGGAAAGCCGCGCGTCGGGAATGAGGCCTGGGCCACCTTTTTTGACTCCAAAATCACGAAGTTTACGAGGGTGAACAATAAGCGCGACCCCGTGCCAACGGTTCCGGGCCGCCTGCTCGGTTTTAGGCATCCACATGGAGAAATTCATATCAAGTCGAATGGGAGTGTCGTTGCCTGTCCGGGTGGGTAGTTCCTTTCTCTCTTATTTGCTTTTGTGCTGACTTCTCTTCCATACAGGCGCTGATAACGGTACGGACCCGCAATGTAGCGATAGGATGGTGCCAAATATCGTAGAAGGGAACATATTTGATCACCTTGGTCCATACCACGGAGTATTCATCGGAACGATATTCTGTACTCCATGAGACAAGGAGCGCGTCATGTGAGGAATGGTAATTAGTTATACTGTGACATCAGATGCATTCAATAAAGTGAGCTCGGACTTTGAGGTAGTATTCTGGATGAAGCATTGTTCGGGGTAGGACATGCTGGTGTCCACGAAGACTTTGACAGGTGATTCTCAAATAATACGTTATCATTCCCTTTTGCGAGTCAATAAGTCTTTGCTTATGGTACAAAGAGTAATGTTTGCAATAGCAAATCATGGCAGACAGCTCACACGACGTAAAGGATCAAATCCGGCAAATTACAGGACAACATCATAGCACTGCCGAGAGGGTAGACGCAGAGATAGACCGGAATCAGAATGAAAAGATCGCTGCGTTCTTGCGGGTTCCGAATGTATATACGAGTGCCTGGCTCATAAACAGTCCCACGGTGATGCCGATCGTAACGGCAATCATGGCGCCGCCAATGTCGATACCACTGCCGGACGCCGTGAGACCTCCAGCTTGGGAAAGTCCAGACTACACACACCACAGCCAGCTGATTGAGCGACTCTGTCACGACTAGTAGAGAACTGAAAGGAACCACGGACCGGAACCAGAAATAGCACACCAGTGACCATCGCCGTGAAGGCCGTACCTCCGAATCGGCGCGAGTAGACGTTCCCCAGCAACCCTACGGCAAAGGCACCTATTGCGGATACCACGTCCGATCTATTGAAGATAAAGTGGTTCGCGGTTTTGTTCGCGGCGAAGGAAATGCACGAGATGACGACCATGACGATGAGGTCCCAGGAACGCCACGGCTGGAGGTTACCCATCGAACTGAGGACCGAGAAAGCGGGGACGGTGATAAACTGAGACCAGAACGGGAACTGGTGCAAGTACCATGAGGCGTCGGGCGGGCGATGGCATCCTTCAATGATGTCCATATCCTGTAGCGACGTCCGATTCGTGAATGCAAAGGTGCCGAACAAAGCCTGACTGTCGGCGAAGCGCGTTGAATTATCTGAGTTGAAGATGCCAGAGAAGGTGGTGGTGTAGGAGAGCGAGTTCGCGAGGGAGGAAAGACGATGTCGTTCTGAGGGGTTGAACAGGAGATAGAAGTCGGAACCGATCTGTAGGCCAAAGCCAAGGAACAGGGTGTAGATCAGGGCGTAGACCATTTTTACAGAGCCGCAGAGCATGTTCTTCGAGGCCAGCTCGAGAGAGCTGCTCACTGTAAAGAAAATAGAACATAAACCGAGGGACCGAGAGTTCTGAGGTTACCCACGTACGGATGAGATAGCCTGGAAGAATACAGACGATCGCGGCTGACGAAATGGCTGTGTAGCAAAACAACTCGCTGCGGATGCTACTCAAGGCACGAGCTAAGAATGAAATAAAAATTGCGATGGTGATCCTGAGAAAGTACGCATTAAATGACGGAGGGTCGGTTTGAAGCCCAAACTCACTCAAACACGTTCGCGTACAATTGGCTCTTCACGACAACTGTGAGCTGCAGCGAGCTGAGCACGAGCGCCCCGAATCCCGCAATGGACATATCCACAAGGGAGCCTCCAAATGCCAGTGGGCAGATCAACGCGGACAGACAGAAGGCAATCGCGCAACGGGTCCAAACGGGATATATAGGTTTGGAATTGAGCAGAGCATCGAGGCTATCGGTGGCTCGTTTCGCGCTTATCTCGTCGTGTAACACCCGCCGGTAAATTTGATGCACCATTTTTAGGTTACCAAGTGCAAGTCGACCAGAGCACTTTATGAAGTGCGTCTCGGAGGTAGACGTCTCCGGATCCGCGAAGGATAAGAGGAAAATATTGGGGAGGTGGATGAACTCGGCATCGACCTCGAGAATGCGGGCGGCGGCGACCAGCTGGGACTCAATGCGGTGTGAAGGAGCACCAAATGTCATGAGCGCGCGTGCCAGTTTCATTATAAACTGCTGTCGATTGAGCAGAGCTTCAGACGATCAACGGTGAGCGTTCAAGCAACGCGACGATGTAATCAAAACATACATGTCACAAAGAAGCGGATCTTGATCTTCTGCGCCTCCTTGCGTCGTTGCTTATAGCTCATCGACCGCAGTCCCATCTGGTCTTTGACATTCCTCTCGACATCTGCCGGATCGTCCAGTAACTCGCGCGTCGCGCCCGTGACCCTCGGGTCATCGGCGTCATACCCGCCAAGTGAATACAAACGCGAAAGAGGCGGACGCATCTCTTGTCCGGCACCCTTAGGAGATATTGAGTAAGAGGGAGAAGGATTCCATCTAGGGATCGAATGCGAGACGCGAGAGAGCTCGAGAAGATTAGATACCACGCCGCGGTGCAGAGCGGTTTCACGACCGACATCATCACTGGGCGATGTATCATCCTCGTCGCCAACATGGGATTGATCGTCGCTATTGACTAGAGAAGATCCATGTCCACGTCCACGTTTCACAGACGAGGGAGGATCGCCAGAAATGTACACACTCGGAGGCGAAGCGATGTCGTTCGGGTGTCGATAAGACAAAAGAGATACCGTTTTAAGAGAGTGTCGCATTTCTTCCTCTGTCCGATCATAGAGTGTCATTTCGCTGGAATCTGAGACCCGGCGTACAGGAGTGGTATCATCAGGGGAGAGATGATCCTGAGATACGGTAGAAATTCCAAGTGGGATATTCAGGGGGTGGCCGCCATACTGTCTTTGCTGGCCGGGTTCCACAGCCGGGCTCCTCTCGTCGCGGTTCGCCGCAGCTCGTAGAGGTTGAAGGGCAGGAGTTTGGTGGAAATATCCTTGTCCACCGCTACCCCTACTAGTAGAGTGGTCGGATTTGAGAGAGGGCATCGTTGTATGAAGAGAGCGAAAGGCCTGCTTTCGACGGGGTGACTAGTTTCGCTACGTCAAACAACAGCTTCGCCCCGACCCCGCCACAACTTAGGATACAGATTCGGTTTCAGACCATCGACGATGCATCGACTCTTGATTCGGATATAAGCGGGGGAAATTCAAAGTCATCAATTTCAGACCAACAACCCTAAATTGAATATCTTCAACTACAAGTCGATGAGAGATAAGCGAAGAGGCTCCAAGCCTGAGGTGAGAAGAGAGAAGCAACGTGTATTTGTACTAGACGATATACAAGGTAGTTTACAGTCAAGAGAAGAAGAGACTGAACTTGAACTCAGACTCCGAAGGAGACCAAGTACTCGTATTTATAGTACACAGGGAGAACATTCGAGAAACATATGGAACATGCGGAAAGAGCACCTGAAAGAACGCGGTGCATTTCCAGTCAGCAGACCTCCGGGACTTTTGCCGGTTACACTCGGGACCATCAAAATGAGTAGAGATGTTGGAGGGAAACGAGCACTGCTTCCACCCTTCTTCCCTGCTAGTGTTTCCCTCAGCGCTCAGAGTTTAGAGCGAATGGTCAACACTCTGTCCTTCCAAGTCCGGACTCCAACGCAATTAGGCGTCATCTCATTTCCAAATAATTGCAGTTCGGAATGGCAATGGGTGGTGGCGCTCCACTTTTTTGTTTTTATTTATTTATTTATTTTTATTTCCAACCTGATCGAACCCCCTATCCAAGTCGTACAACAGCCTGGGCCAACATCCTTGCGAAATCGCCGCAGACTTATTATCAGCTGTGTGCACCGGGGACGGTAAGCTCTTGTCCTGGGTTAACACTTCACGTCGCTGATTTTGTGACTGTTACCTCAGGTTTTACAATCGACCCAATACGGATGCTTGCCAGTGGTGAGCCTAGTAACTACACTGGCCCGATCTCTGGAGAGGGCAGTGTTGCGTGCCAATGTACCACCCCCGTATATTCTCTTTTCAGTGCCTGCGGCGCATGCCAGGGAGCCTTTTGAGTAACGTACGCGCTCCATTGAACTTACAAGCAAATGACGCCAATGAAATTACTAGTATGTCAGATGGTCTCAATGGTCGAGTAATTGTGCTGGAGGACCTTCAGATTCAGATTATAAGTTGGTGCATTTCTACCCCACATGCGATCTCATACACCACCCTCATCCTGCTCTTTGCCTCCCATGACACTCCTCTGACACATCGGTGCAGATATTATTACCCGATTCCGGACGGGACGAGGGTACCTCACTGGGCGTATCTTGATGTGATGGTGTGTTTTGTCTCTGCACGATCTTTGTGCTGAAAATTTCCTCACCCAAAATGGCGCAGACTGCTAACACGTGGAATGCCACCGCAGCGGAAAACGCTGGTGGTGAGTTGACATGGCGATATCGAACATCCCGGATTAACTCCTACGTCATCATTCTATTGGTGTCCAGACTCTCCCGAAGTTTTTCCGCCATCAAATATCACAATCAATGGCACGACGACGTTGTCATTAATAGTAGCGCCTCAGGCTTCAAGTTCAGTGGCATCCCAGAGCTCTTTTAGCATAAATGTCTCGACAACCCAGGTGTCATCAACAACATCAGCGGTCTCTCACAGCCCCTCCTCAAGTCTCACTGGCAACTTAAACAGGAACAATGGTCATGCAGGAAAAATCGTCCCCACCGTTGTAGGCCCGGGTATCCTAGGCGCCGCAATGCTTATTACCATCATCTTCTGGTGCTTCTGGAGTCGGCGCAGGCGTTCAAAGGTGCAGCCATCACCACTGGTAGACAATATGGCACATATGGCGGAAGCAGTATGATAGATCTACCAGATCCTGACCCTCCCGTGCCTTTTCAGTACTATGTGGGTGTGTTCTAACTTTCTGGGACAATTAACTCTTGCTTATATCGGGTTTATTACTCTGCCATTTACCGTGAAATATATCGTGGGTCGTCAAGATCCATCTGACCCGAGCACTTTCCCACCACCTATCGAGTTACCCCCGATTCCCACGGCCAAAATTACGCCAAATGGCGAAAATGGTCATGGCACCAAGTCAACTGGTACAACTGACAGGACAAAGTACGGCGGCCTGCCGCTTGTTTGATTCAAATATGACCTTGTGCATAATGCTAGCCCCATGGTTGAATCCGAAGGACGTGGGAAAATACAATGACAGTCAAGCGGAGCACGGAGCTTTGCGCATCAGCGGAATACGTCAGCCCGGAAGTTGGGAAGAGGCGAGCGGGAAAAATCAGATGGACTCATCATTGCTATTCAGGTTCTTCTTTAGCTAGCCTATATTATTTATCCTCTATTTACATTGCGCGTTATAGAATCGAACATGAAACCGTGTGACTCCAAGCGCAAGGGTATAAAAAAGGTTTTATGCAGAAATGCTGATACGCATCGCGTCAAACTTGTCATACCGTGACATCCTTTTCTTCATTCTTTTTCACTTATACCAGCCGCCTTGCAACACTGCACCGTGAATGAATTGGACGCTCATTCCAGATTGTTACTCTCTCAACTGGCCCACTGGAGGGATTTTCATTGCAGTGCTTCTGACAACGCTAGATGCATTCTGGAAGCACAGATCGTTACGAAGATGACTAAAAGTAGTGACATAACGTAGCCTCCGAGAATCACGTCCACTCACTCTCAGGGGCTATGAACATCTAAAGCATCGGAATAACGGTTAGACGACCACATTAACTTGAATTTCTTGTCAATCTAGTGTACATACCCGATTCATGGGATCTTCCAAAGCAAATCCCCATGAGTACGTGGTGTTAGAATGTATCAAAGAGATACATACCATTGAGATCCAACATGACAAAAATCTGGAAGCCAGCCATCAGGTACATGAACAAATGAGTCAAAGGTTTAATACTAGGTCAACGCACCACAACAGGCAGTTCAGCAAGCGTAAAAATTGCTACCCATGCCAAGCCCTAGTGAGTCATAAGATTGGATGCCCACGCATTTGGCTACAAGGCAATGAAGATTTACCTGCCTGTAGAGGAGCCACCAGACCCGACCCCTCTGACTGTTGTGCCATCGCAGGGCACCAAAGAGCAGGAGTGCAAGGAGAACAAGATCTGTGATAAAAACAGAGAGGACAAGGATACTGGCATGTGAACTACGAATAAACATGCAAACACCATTACTCTGGAGCCCACGAAATGTGGATATGGATATGCCTGGGATTATTTAGATGTTTCCAGCCAATTGTGAATAAATAGATACAAACCATGTATGTAGGTAGTAGCGTTTGCAAGCCACAAGGTGCAGCCCATGGCAATGATAAATTTGCTTTTCTCCCAGAGCGCAACGCTGACAACGCCACATTATGAGAAGTTATGATGATGAGCGAAGTCTGCTCACGTGCGTAGAATCACCAAAGTCGATGCGGATAAGAGTGAAAGACTTCCAAATACCTTCATTGCCAATTTCAACCGAGAAGACTTGCCCAAGGGCTAGAATATCTTACAAGATCTGAAGTGATCACAGCCTAGGAATAGCTCAGTCTTCTTTCCCAACCTGGGAGTCCCAGGAATGCCAAATTCCATACCCGACAGATCATGTTGAGCGAAGTGTCAAGGGCTGCAAACTACATAATAGTGACGATTAAAGTAAACCAACGAGCTGCTATGTAGGGCTGGCAGTCCATCCAGTGAAGATCATGATGTTTTGTCTTGGCTCGGCTGCAACCAACATACTAGGAATGACCAGGTAAACTTGCGCCTACCTGTCATAATGGAGTATTCGTATCCTAAGCTCCAGACGAACTCCCAGCTGGTGCAAGGTGAAACACATGAAATTTAATTAAAAAAGGGTTTGTCAGAAATGGGGGGATATGATCGCATACATATACACGCCGCAAACGACATGGACAAGCTTCACGAAAGCAACTGTCAGATAAGGCTAAGTTTCTAGAGTTTTCCCAGGACACAGGAGACACACCATTTTCCGCGAATATGAGGGAAGGGTTGTGCCAGTTAGTCATAGATTTAGATGAGCAATTACCGCAGCGGGGTGACGAGTCAGCGAAGGAGGCGCGATTGAATCTAGAGTACCAGGCACACTTTATATTTCAGCGAGCATGAAGCTGGGATGTCAGCGCTGGTTGCTGGATGAGAACACAAAAGTGGCCATCATCAGCGCTATAGTGCGGCCGCCCTAGTAGCAATGATTGCATCATGGCGGCACATGGTATATGCCACAATCATGAGTAGTTATCGAGCGTTTTGACTCCGACCTGTCTTGTCCAAAGTTTGGACTTCGACCTTAGGTCAGGTCGAGGGAGATTCAGGGTTGCAGCGAGAAGTGAGGATTTTTTGGCACGTGCAAACACGATAACGTGGACTTGGATTGGCAAGACTGTAAGCTAGGCTGCTGGAGGACGTGAGAACTTGATGCATCATGATAAAGGAAGGAATGTTGAAGGTCGGATTAATCATTCGTCAACTGGATGTTTGATTGTCCATTGGATGTCGGATTGTCAATCAATTGGATGTTTGACTTATTGTGAAAAAACAAACGCGGCACGTGTTTGATTCTTTCCCGGGCCCGCGCCGCTTCAATCAACAACCCCCCTTGACGATGCCACGACTCCTTCACCAGGCTCATTCAAGAGGTACCGTAACCCTGGCGACGAGGACAAGCACCACACTCGTCACGCCGATGCAGACACACGTGATGGCCACCGACGCGGCGAGACCGAGAATCACGCGCCGACGTCGACCGCAGGGACCGGGACCGGGACCAGGTCCGAAACCGAGATCGAGGAGGCATCTCGGAACGGGATGCGCGACGAGGCCAATACGACGATGATAGACGAATGAGGGCCGACGACGAAGACGACAGAGCGAGGAGAAGAAAAGACGGCTCGACGATGGGAGACGGAGAAGGGACGGCGATAGAGACAGAGATGGAGACCGCCGTCGATACGCGAGCAGGCCCAACGAAGGTGCGGAGAACAGTTATCGACCGAGGAGGCAAGGGGACTACCGCGACCGCGAACGTGGCGATAGAAGCAACCGTCCACAAGATGATGTCGACCGTGAGCGCGAACGCGAACGCGACCGCCGGGAGCGCGATCCCGACGAGCGCAGGGGGGGCCCTTCGCGGCGTCGCTCTGCATGCCCTCGTCGATCCCGTCCGCATTCCCGTTCGCGGTCTCGCTCCGCGCCCGCGTCCGCGTCCGCACCGCCCGAGGACAAGGCAAAGCCGAACTTTGCGCCGTCGGGCTTGCTCGCGGCTGCGACGAACACGGTCAAGCATGCGGACGGGACGAGCACCCTGCTTAAGTACAACGAGCCGCCCGAGGCTCGCGAGCCCCTTGTTGGGTGGAGGCTGTACGTCTTTAAGGGCGACGAGCAAGTCGGTGCGCGCGCTCCTGTTCCCCACGTCTACCCTTCTGGTATATTTATATTCTTTCAACGTGTTTGGGTTGGGGTTGCATAGACCTGCTCCACATACATCGCCAAAGTGCGTACCTCGTAGGTCGCGATCGCACGGTTACGGACATACCCCTCGAACACCCCTCGTGCTCGAAGCAGCATGCTGTGATCCAGTGTTTGTACCCTTCATTTCCTCTACTACCGTAACGTGCGCTCACGGCGGTTTCCACTAACAGACCGACTCGTTCAGGACAAAAACGAATTTGGTGAATCAAAGGGTGTCAAAGCAAGTCCTTCTTCTGCACCGCGCTATTTGTGTTCGTCCTGGCATCGTCTAGGTCTTTTTGTTATTGACCTTGAATCAACTAATGGCACACATGTGAACGGTGAAGTCATCCCGACGTCGCGTTATTACGAGCTCAAGGCCAGCGACGAATTGGTGATTGAGAGACACACAGACATCTCGGTCATGTTGGGCAGTTCACTGTCCGATTCACTCTCATACGTTGTCGTCGACGGAACGTTTGCACCCGTGCTCCGAATGCCGGATTTGTTCTGCTTCTGACAAACCCTTTTCCAGGCGTAGCAGACGGTCGCACTCACTCTCTGTTTGCAATTAGTGACACATTTCTTACTACGATCTCGGAGGGGGGCAGGCTCCCTGTTTTTCGTTCATTCTCAGTGATGTTCTTTCGCTATCATACATCGTACTTCGTTGTCCATGGACATGGACAATAACGTTTGTACCTGTGCTGCCGGATCCAGTGCCCACTCGCGCCCGGGCCTCACTTTCAGTGAGCTATTTTTATCTTTCCTCAGAAGCTGGGAGCCCATCGCCCGTATGTCTTCCACCGACTACTTTCATTTTGTTGTCCGGCTGACTGGTAGCGCATGCATACAGGGGCATCTACCATGATACTTCCTACTTCTTTTACCTCCACGCCATTACCTCGCTGCTCCCCGAATTTCGTCTGACCGCATTTGTCGCATTACACCAAGACACCTGGTCGGGTGCACTGGTGTGGACGCTTCAAGCTGACCGTGTAGGCTTCGACCTACATGGGCTTGAAGAGAGTTCAAGAGACTGGGGTATTGATCTTCGCCACCCTGTTTTTGGTCATGGACAACTATATGTTGCATTATCCTGTGCCACATCTTATGAACGCTTAAAACTCTTACTGAACAACGACATGTCAAATGATAGCGAAGCAGATGCGAAGGGCGTTCGGGAGTACGTGAGAGCTTCGAGGCAGGGAAGGATGGAGGACACAGGGCAAATGAGCGAGCAAACACGAAGCCGAGATGCTGATGGGCCCAGGAGCTCGCGTTCAGCGTCGAATTTAAATTGAAAGAGGAAGTAGATGGCCACCACATGAACGTGACTCTTGAAGGCACCACAGACCGGGTCACGGTGAGAGGAGCAAACGCGAGGGGAAAAGGTTACATT
Source organism: Russula dissimulans (assembly GCA_022376545.1). NCBI lineage: Eukaryota > Fungi > Basidiomycota > Agaricomycetes > Russulales > Russulaceae > Russula > Russula dissimulans. Next base: position 40,400 of record WTXJ01000128.1, read on the forward strand.
CGAAAGCCAATTTATCGCACTGCAGCTAACCTTGGAAGTAGTCCAGTAAGTAGCAAATGCCGTCATAATCTACGGTGAAACGTTTTCCAAATTTCATCAAACGCAGGGGCGAAGTAAAACTGTATTGTAGAGATGAAAGAGATGCAAGGCAAGAATCAAAGAAATCAAAGGAATCGAATGGGAACGACTCAGTCACAAACAGTGGATGTCTATAGTAGTAAGATCTAAACAAGAGAGGCGCGAACGGGCTCCTTACAATGTCTACCAGGCTTAGCCATATGCACCGCGTGCTTTGACCAAATGTGCGAAATAATAGGAACCGTCGAAGTGGATGTCGTGTCCAATGGAGAAGAGTGGCAAGATGGCGTCCCACTGGCATGCTCGACTTGGGAGCAGAGGGTCGGCGCAGCGCCACAGATACTGTCAACTACTAGGCTAGTCAAGTCCAGTAATTGAAAAGGGTGCAGATATCAGGGTTCTAGGTTCAACTTTCAACGTTATGCGGTTACGGATACGGACACTGGTCGTTCCTCAATGATGGGATGCCACGGCTTGATATTAAAGCACCGGGCTGATGGAGGAAGCGCGCAGGGGTAGGTCTCTAAATCAATCAAGACTGGAAGGTGAATCCACTGGAAAGGACTATGGAGAGCGATCATCAACGTTCTCACACTGATTATTTATTGGCAGCGGCCACTGGCAGGATCACTCGTGAACGCCAACACTGACGGTATGTTACGGCTTGCCAGTTTCGAACAGAATTTACCCACCCCGTGGGATGCGCCACCACCATGGAACTGAGCTCCCCTTAGTCGAGTTCCCAGACCGTGATCAGAGGTCGGTCGAAAATCGGTGCTGGTCTCGTGGACTCCTTGCACACGATTTTCGATCTCAGAAAGGCGCCCCTACCTGTTCAAGAACTCCGATTCCGTCTCCGATCACGGTTTGTTTGCATCTTTTCATCTTGTCAGGTCCCAACTACCAAACTTTCGCATTGCCTTGAGGTTCATTAACCCGTCTCGGGCACCTATTCCGTGGAAAGTACTGAGGAAAATAAATGTTCACAGAAGGAGCGCGCGTGTAGAATATAAAATGGCCCCAGACTTGGCAAACCCATGCTGCATCAAGAGCAGTCTCTCGCTCGACTCCCCAGCCTCTCAACTGGCCTTGTGAATCTCTGTGTACTTCAGGGGTTTTTTTTTTTTCGTTTTTCTGAGTCATGGTGTATGTCACGTACACAATCCCCGACATGGTCCTTCTCGCCCTCTTCTCTGTAAGGCCTCTTTCTCAGGGGTGACCCACATTGCTGACAAGTCGTTTGCGTTCCCAGATTACTCCGCTGTACGATCCAAGGCTTCAGGTCTTACTTGTACTTCTAGCACTTACTTTCATCTTCCCTCTCATCTTCCGGAGAAACCTCAAAGATAAAGATGGTCACCCTATCCCTCCCGGCCCATTGCTTCGCTACTACTTCCTTCGTCGTTATCCTGAGCTCACTCTACGGTCCTGGTCGAGGGTATATGGACCATTATTCTCCGTCTGGATGGGCAACCAACTCTTCGTCGTGATCTCAGATGCGCGCATTGCCAAGGACTTGTTAGTATATAACGGCGCGATTTTTTCTAGTCGCAAGCAGTATTTCATGAAGAGTCAGACGATACTACGCGGCCGCGGCATCACTGCGACCCCGTATAACGACACATGGTAAGTTCGAGAGCGACGTCTAGCGGGCCAGGCGGATGACGTTTCTCGGCAGGCGACAGCATCGAAGGATCGCCACACAGTTGCTTGCCCCCAAGGCCATCGAGGGATATGCTTCGGCCCTTGATTATGAAGCCCACATCTTAGTTCGATCTTTGTATTACGAAACCAAGATGGGCACGTTACCGATCAATCCAGCGCACTTTATCAATCGTTATACCTTGAAGTGAGCGGGGCAGTCATAGTCTCGTGGAGTCTCAGAGGGCTGAGGGATGTGATATTTTCCTTGCAGTAATATGTTGACGATATCGTTCGCAACTCGGACTGATTCCACACTAGATCCTCTGACGGAGCGTGCGCGCGCACTTGCTACGGAGTTCATGGCTCTCACAGGTAATTTAGCACCTCTCTACGACCCCGCGACAGGCCAAGACTCCTAACTGATGATCGGCCCCCAGGTCCCTGGTCAAATATCGTTGACTTTTTCGAACCATTGCAGTGGGTCCCCACTCCCACACGATCACGTGGACGTCGGCTGCACGATGGGATCGTGGAAACCTACGGCGCTATGATCATGCGGGTCAAAGCGCGCATGGACGCGGGAGAGGACGTACCTGACTGTCTCGTCAAGACACTCCTGCTGACGCAAGAGGAAGAAAAGCTGGACTGGGAAGACCTATGTATGTTATCGGACGCGTTTACCCTCGGCGGCGTACACACCGTATGTCCTAGCCGTATCCATCTCGAATGCGCCAACTGAATCGGGCACTGCCATTTATAGACTTCGAGCGTAATCCTGTGGTTCCTAGCTCTCATCTCGTCACATCCAGAAGTCCAAGCGTGGGCACATGCAGAACTTGACAAGGTGATTGGCAGGGACTGTTGGCCAAGTGCGGAAGACGAACAGCGCCTGCCGTACATCCGGGCCATTATCAAGGAGGTATGTTGCGAGGGCCCGGCGATTTCGATTGTTGCTTCTAACAGTTGCCTTCTCCATAGACGGAGCGCATCCACCCGCCATTTTGGATGGTGAACCCACACTATTCGACCGAGGATTTTGTGTACAGTGGGATGTACATTCCGAAAAACACGGCTCTCGTTCTAAACTGCTACGACATCCATCACAACGAGGATAGATACCAAGACTCGTATGTGCCCTCTCCTCTCCAGTCAGGGCTGAGAAGGACGTCCCACGTGACAGGTTTTCTTTCAACCCTGATCGCTTCTTTGGAGACCCATTGACTTGTGCCGAATCGAGCAAACTTGCCAACGCAATGGACCGGGACCATTGGACGTTCGGCGCTGGGTACGTACAAACTATTTTCTTCTCGCCGTCGGCGGTCACTAGATAACGTGGCCGACATTCTCCCTCTGTTACCAAATTGATTGTGCCGTAGTCGTCGAATTTGTCCGGGTATTCACGTCGCGGAACGGGAGTTGTGGCTCGCGATCTCACGGCTGCTTTGGGCATTTGATATCCGATGCCCGCCCGACGAGCCAATATCCCTGAAGGAATATCAGGCGAGTCGGGACGCTCGCCACTGCCATACCGGGTCACCCTTACGCCGAGACACGAGCGAGTTCAGACATTGCTTGACGCCGAGGAGGAGGTTACGCTGATGAAAATTTGAAATTGGGATGAGCGTGGAGCGCGCGCTGGTGAGTGGGATGCTTGCTTCGTACGTACCTTTACAGTCGCGCTCACCATATCCGCCGCAGTTTCTTTCACACGTTACGGGCCGTTCTGCCACAAGGGAGAAATACGGAATTGCATAACAGATGTATGTTTGTACAAGGAAGTGCTACGTGGGGTTCTATACCGAGGCGCACAGTAAAGGATTCGAAAAAAAAAGAGGCAGCTTTATGGTTTTCTCGCGATGTGTTGTAATCTAGGTTAGCTTTCTGTTGTGTTGTTTTACTCGCATTTTCTTGCACCTGACGACGTACTGTACTATACATGACGTCTTCTACTGTGCTCTCCACGTTCTATCTAGTACCAACTGGCCCACCGAGGGATTTTCATTGCAGTGCTTCTGAGAACGCTAGATGCATTCTGGAAGCACAGATTGTCATGATGACAACTAAAAGTAGTGACATATCACAATCAGTAACATGGCCGAGAATCACGTCCGCTCACCCTCAGTGGCTAAGAACATCTAAACCATCGGAATAATGGTTAGACGAGCACATTAACTTGAATTGCTTGTCATCTAGCATACATACTGATTCATGGGATCTTCCAAAGCAAATCCATGAACATGTGAATTAGAATGGATCAAGGATTCCATACCATTGAGATCAACATGACAAAATCTGGAAGCCAGCCATCAGGTACATGAACAAACGAGTCAAAGGTTTAATACTAGGTCAACGCACCACACTAGGCAGTTCAGCGAGCGTGAAAATTGCTACCCATGCCAAGCCCTAGTGAGTCATAAGATTGGATGCCTACGCATTGATTACAAGGTGATGGAGATTTGCCTGCATGTATAGGAGCCACCAGATCCGACCCCTCCGACTGTTGTGCCAGCGCAGGGCACCAATGAGCATGAGTGCAAGGAGAAAAGATCTGTGATAAATGTGGAGAGGACAAAGATACTGCAATCGAACTACGAATAAACGCAAACACCAATTACCCGGAACCCGCGAAATGCAGATATGGATATGTCTGGCATTTAGAAGTTCCCAGCCTATTATTAAAGAAATAGATACAAACCATGTATGTAGGTAGTAGCATTTGCAAGCCACAAGGTGCAGCCCATGGCAATGATAAATTTGCTTTCTCCCAGAGCACAATGCTGACAACGCCACATTATGAGAAGTTATGATGATGAGAGAAGTTGCTCACGTGCGTAGAATCACTAATGTCGATGCAGATAAGAGTGAAAGACTTCCAAATACCTCCATTGCCAATTTGAACCGAGAAGACTTGCCCAAGGACTAGAATGATATCTTACAGTATCTGACATAACCACAGCCTAGGAATAGCTCAGTCTTCTTTCCGACCTGGGGTCCCAGGATGCCAAATTCCGTACCTGACAGATCATGTTGAGCGACGAGTGTCGAGGGCACAACTCTATAATAATGAAGATTAAAGTAAACCAACGAGCTGCTATGTAGGGCTGGCAAGTCCATCGAATGAAGATGTTTTGTCTTGGCTGAGCTGCAACCAACATACTAGGAATGACCAGGTAAACTTGCGCCTACCTGTCATAATGGAGTATCGTATCCTAAGCTCCAGACGAACTCCCAGCTGGTGCAAGGTGAAACACATGAAATTTAATTAAAAAAGGGTTTGTCAGAAATGGGGGATATGATCGATACATATACACGCCGCAAACGACATGGACAAGCTTCACGAAAGCAACTGTCAGATAAGGCTAAGTTTCTAGAGTTTTCCCAGGACACAGGAGACACACCATTTTCCGCGAATATGAGGGAAGGGTTGTGCCAGTTAGTCATAGATTTAGATGAGCAATTACCGCAGCGGGGGACGAGTCAGCGAAGGAGGCGCGATTGAATCTAGAGTACCAGGCACACTTTATATTCAGCGAGCATGAAGCTGGGATGTCAGCGCTGGTTGCTGATGAGAACACAAAAGTGGCCATCATCAGCGCTATAGTGCGGCCGCCCTAGTAGCAATGATTGCATCATGGCGGCACATGGTATATGCACAATCATGAGTAGTTTCGAGCGTTTGATCCGACCTGTCTTGTCCAAAGTTGGACTTCGACCTTAGGTAGGTCGAGGGATTCAGGTTGCAGCGAGAGTGAGGATTTGGCACGTGCAACACAAACGTGACTGGATTGGCAAGACTGTAAGCTAGCTGCTGGAGACGTGAGAACTTGATGCATCATGATAAGGAAGGAATGTTAAGGTCGGATTAATCATTCGTCAATGGATGTTTGATTGTCATTGGATGTCGATGTCAATCAATTGGAGTTTGACTTATTGTGAAAAACAAACGCGGCACGTGTTTGATTCTTTCCGGCCGCGCCGCTCAATAACAACCCCCCTTGACGATGCCACGACTCCTTCACCAGCTCATTCAAGAGGTACCGTACCTGGCGACGAGGACAAGACCACACTCGTCACGCCGATGCAGACACACGTGATGGCACCGACGCGGCGAGACCGAGAATCACGCGCCGACGTCGACCGAGGGACCGGGACGGGACCAGGTCCGAAACCGAGATCGAGGAGGCATCTCGAACGGGATGCCGACGGGCCATACGACGATGATAGACGAAGAGGGCCGACGACGAAGACGACAGGCGAGGAGAAGAAAGACGGCTCGACATGAGGAGACGAGAAGGACGGCGATAGAGACAGAGATGGAGACGCCGTCGATACGCGAGCAGGCCCAACGAAGGTGCGGAGAACAGTATCGACCGAGGAGCAAGGGACTACCGCGACCGCGAACGTGCGATAGAAGCAACCGTCCACAAGATGATGTCGACCGTGAGGCGGAACCGACCGCGAGCGCGATCCCGACGAGGCAGGGGGGCCCTTCGCGGGCGCTCTGCATGCCCTCGTCGATCCCGTCCGCATCCGTTCGCGGTCTCGCTCCGCGCCCGGCCGCGTCCGCACCGCCCGAGGACAAGGCAAAGCCGAACTTTGCGCGTCGGCTGCTCGGGCTGCGACGAACACGGTCAAGCATGCGGACGGACGACACCTGCTAAGTAAACGAGCCGCCCGAGGCTCGCGAGCCCCTTGTTGGGGGGCTGACGTCTTAAGGCGACGAGCAAGTCGGTGGCGCGCTCCTGTTCCCCACGTCTACCCTTCTGGTATATTTATATTCTTTCAACGTGTTGGGTTGGGTTGCATAGACCTGCTCACATACATCGCCAAAGTGCGTACCTCGTAGTCGCGATCGCACGGTTACGGACATACCCTCGAACACCCCTCGTGCTCGAAGCAGCATGCTGTGATCCAGTGTTTTACCCTTCATTTCCTCTACTACCGTAACGTGCGCTCACGGCGGTTTCCACTAACAGACCGACTCGTTCAGGACAAAAACGAATTGGTGAATCAAAGGGTGTCAAAGCAAGTCCTTCTTCTGCACCGCGCTATTTGTGTTCGTCCTGGCATCGTCTAGGTCTTTTTGTTATTGACCTTGAATCAACTAATGGCACACATGTGAACGGTGAAGTCATCCGACGTCGCGTTATTACGAGCTCAAGGCCAGCGACGAATTGGTGATTGAGAGACACACAGACATCTCGGTCATGTTGGGCAGTTCACTGTCCGATTCACTCTCATACGTTGTCGTCGACGGAACGTTTGCACCCGTGCTCCGAATGCCGGATTTGTTCTGCTTCTGACAAACCCTTTTCCAGGCGTAGCAGACGGTCGCACTCACTCTCTGTTTGCAATTAGTGACACATTTCTTACTACGATCTCGGAGGGGGCAGGCTCCCTGTTTTTCGTTCATTCTCAGTGATGTTCTTTCGCTATCATACATCGTACTTCGTTGTCCATGGACATGGACAATAACGTTTGTACCTGTGCTGCCGGATCCAGTGCCCACTCGCGCCCGGGCCTCACTTTCAGTGAGCTATTTTTATCTTTCCTCAGAAGCTGGGAGCCCATCGCCCGTATGTCTTCCACCGACTACTTTCATTTTGTTGTCCGGCTGACTGGTAGCGCATGCATACAGGGCATCTACCATGATACTTCCTACTTCTTTTACCTCCACGCCATTACCTCGCTGCTCCCCGAATTTCGTCTGACCGCATTTGTCGCATTACACCAAGACACCTGGTCGGGTGCACTGGTGTGGACGCTTCAAGCTGACCGTGTAGGCTTCGACCTACATGGGCTTGAAGAGAGTTCAAGAGACTGGGTATTGATCTTCGCCACCCTGTTTTTGGTCATGGACAACTATATGTTGCATTATCCTGTGCCACATCTTATGAACGCTTAAAACTCTTACTGAACAACGACATGTCAAATGATAGCGAAGCAGATGCGAAGGGCGTTCGGGAGTACGTGAGAGCTTCGAGGCAGGGAAGGATGGAGGACACAGGGCAAATGAGCGAGCAAACACGAAGCCGAGATGCTGATGGGCCCAGGAGCTCGCGTTCAGCGTCGAATTTAAATTGAAAGAGGAAGTAGATGGCCACCACATGAACGTGACTCTTGAAGGCACCACAGACCGGGTCACGGTGAGAGGAGCAAACGCGAGGGGAAAAGGTTACATTCGAAAGCCAATTTATCGCACTGCAGCTAACCTTGGAAGTAGTCCAGTAAGTAGCAAATGCCGTCATAATCTACGGTGAAACGTTTTCCAAATTTCATCAAACGCAGGGGCGAAGTAAAACTGTATTGTAGAGATGAAAGAGATGCAAGGCAAGAATCAAAGAAATCAAAGGAATCGAATGGGAACGACTCAGTCACAAACAGTGGATGTCTATAGTAGTAAGATCTAAACAAGAGAGGCGCGAACGGGCTCCTTACAATGTCTACCAGGCTTAGCCATATGCACCGCGTGCTTTGACCAAATGTGCGAAATAATAGGAACCGTCGAAGTGGATGTCGTGTCCAATGGAGAAGAGTGGCAAGATGGCGTCCCACTGGCATGCTCGACTTGGAGCAGAGGGTCGGCGCAGCGCCACAGATACTGTCAACTACTAGGCTAGTCAAGTCCAGTAATTGAAAAGGGTGCAGATATCAGGGTTCTAGGTTCAACTTTCAACGTTATGCGGTTACGGATACGGACACTGGTCGTTCCTCAATGATGGGATGCCACGGCTTGATATTAAAGCACCGGGCTGATGGAGGAAGCGCGCAGGGGTAGGTCTCTAAATCAATCAAGACTGGAAGGTGAATCCACTGGAAAGGACTATGGAGAGCGATCATCAACGTTCTCACACTGATTATTTATTGGCAGCGGCCACTGGCAGGATCACTCGTGAACGCCAACACTGACGGTATGTTACGGCTTGCCAGTTTCGAACAGAATTTACCCACCCCGTGGGATGCGCCACCACCATGGAACTGAGCTCCCCTTAGTCGAGTTCCCAGACCGTGATCAGAGGTCGGTCGAAAATCGGTGCTGGTCTCGTGGACTCCTTGCACACGATTTTCGATCTCAGAAAGGCGCCCCTACCTGTTCAAGAACTCCGATTCCGTCTCCGATCACGGTTTGTTTGCATCTTTTCATCTTGTCAGGTCCCAACTACCAAACTTTCGCATTGCCTTGAGGTTCATTAACCCGTCTCGGGCACCTATTCCGTGGAAAGTACTGAGGAAAATAAATGTTCACAGAAGGAGCGCGCGTGTAGAATATAAAATGGCCCCAGACTTGGCAAACCCATGCTGCATCAAGAGCAGTCTCTCGCTCGACTCCCCAGCCTCTCAACTGGCCTTGTGAATCTCTGTGTACTTCAGGGGTTTTTTTTTTTTCGTTTTTCTGAGTCATGGTGTATGTCACGTACACAATCCCCGACATGGTCCTTCTCGCCCTCTTCTCTGTAAGGCCTCTTTCTCAGGGGTGACCCACATTGCTGACAAGTCGTTTGCGTTCCCAGATTACTCCGCTGTACGATCCAAGGCTTCAGGTCTTACTTGTACTTCTAGCACTTACTTTCATCTTCCCTCTCATCTTCCGGAGAAACCTCAAAGATAAAGATGGTCACCCTATCCCTCCCGGCCCATTGCTTCGCTACTACTTCCTTCGTCGTTATCCTGAGCTCACTCTACGGTCCTGGTCGAGGGTATATGGACCATTATTCTCCGTCTGGATGGGCAACCAACTCTTCGTCGTGATCTCAGATGCGCGCATTGCCAAGGACTTGTTAGTATATAACGGCGCGATTTTTTCTAGTCGCAAGCAGTATTTCATGAAGAGTCAGACGATACTACGCGGCCGCGGCATCACTGCGACCCCGTATAACGACACATGGTAAGTTCGAGAGCGACGTCTAGCGGGCCAGGCGGATGACGTTTCTCGGCAGGCGACAGCATCGAAGGATCGCCACACAGTTGCTTGCCCCCAAGGCCATCGAGGGATATGCTTCGGCCCTTGATTATGAAGCCCACATCTTAGTTCGATCTTTGTATTACGAAACCAAGATGGGCACGTTACCGATCAATCCAGCGCACTTTATCAATCGTTATACCTTGAAGTGAGCGGGGCAGTCATAGTCTCGTGGAGTCTCAGAGGGCTGAGGGATGTGATATTTTCCTTGCAGTAATATGTTGACGATATCGTTCGCAACTCGGACTGATTCCACACTAGATCCTCTGACGGAGCGTGCGCGCGCACTTGCTACGGAGTTCATGGCTCTCACAGGTAATTTAGCACCTCTCTACGACCCCGCGACAGGCCAAGACTCCTAACTGATGATCGGCCCCCAGGTCCCTGGTCAAATATCGTTGACTTTTTCGAACCATTGCAGTGGGTCCCCACTCCCACACGATCACGTGGACGTCGGCTGCACGATGGGATCGTGGAAACCTACGGCGCTATGATCATGCGGGTCAAAGCGCGCATGGACGCGGGAGAGGACGTACCTGACTGTCTCGTCAAGACACTCCTGCTGACGCAAGAGGAAGAAAAGCTGGACTGGGAAGACCTATGTATGTTATCGGACGCGTTTACCCTCGGCGGCGTACACACCGTATGTCCTAGCCGTATCCATCTCGAATGCGCCAACTGAATCGGGCACTGCCATTTATAGACTTCGAGCGTAATCCTGTGGTTCCTAGCTCTCATCTCGTCACATCCAGAAGTCCAAGCGTGGGCACATGCAGAACTTGACAAGGTGATTGGCAGGGACTGTTGGCCAAGTGCGGAAGACGAACAGCGCCTGCCGTACATCCGGGCCATTATCAAGGAGGTATGTTGCGAGGGCCCGGCGATTTCGATTGTTGCTTCTAACAGTTGCCTTCTCCATAGACGGAGCGCATCCACCCGCCATTTTGGATGGTGAACCCACACTATTCGACCGAGGATTTTGTGTACAGTGGGATGTACATTCCGAAAAACACGGCTCTCGTTCTAAACTGCTACGACATCCATCACAACGAGGATAGATACCAAGACTCGTATGTGCCCTCTCCTCTCCAGTCAGGGCTGAGAAGGACGTCCCACGTGACAGGTTTTCTTTCAACCCTGATCGCTTCTTTGGAGACCCATTGACTTGTGCCGAATCGAGCAAACTTGCCAACGCAATGGACCGGGACCATTGGACGTTCGGCGCTGGGTACGTACAAACTATTTTCTTCTCGCCGTCGGCGGTCACTAGATAACGTGGCCGACATTCTCCCTCTGTTACCAAATTGATTGTGCCGTAGTCGTCGAATTTGTCCGGGTATTCACGTCGCGGAACGGGAGTTGTGGCTCGCGATCTCACGGCTGCTTTGGGCATTTGATATCCGATGCCCGCCCGACGAGCCAATATCCCTGAAGGAATATCAGGGCGAGTCGGGACGCTCGCCACTGCCATACCGGGTCACCCTTACGCCGAGACACGAGCGAGTTCAGACATTGCTTGACGCCGAGGAGGAGGTTACGCTGATGAAAATTTGAAATTGGGATGAGCGTGGAGCGCGCGCTGGTGAGTGGGATGCTTGCTTCGTACGTACCTTTACAGTCGCGCTCACCATATCCGCCGCAGTTTCTTTCACACGTTACGGGCCGTTCTGCCACAAGGGAGAAATACGGAATTGCATAACAGATGTATGTTTGTACAAGGAAGTGCTACGTGGGGTTCTATACCGAGGCGCACAGTAAAGGATTCGAAAAAAAAAAGAGGCAGCTTTATGGTTTTCTCGCGATGTGTTGTAATCTAGGTTAGCTTTCTGTTGTGTTGTTTTACTCGCATTTTCTTGCACCTGACGACGTACTGTACTATACATGACGTCTTCTACTGTGCTCTCCACGTTCTATCTAGTACCAACTGGCCCACCGAGGGGATTTTCATTGCAGTGCTTCTGAGAACGCTAGATGCATTCTGGAAGCACAGATTGTCATGATGACAACTAAAAGTAGTGACATATCACAATCAGTAACATGGCCGAGAATCACGTCCGCTCACCCTCAGTGGCTAAGAACATCTAAACCATCGGAATAATGGTTAGACGAGCACATTAACTTGAATTGCTTGTCATCTAGCATACATACCTGATTCATGGGATCTTCCAAAGCAAATCCCATGAACATGTGATATTAGAATGGATCAAGGATATCCATACCATTGAGATCCAACATGACAAAAATCTGGAAGCCAGCCATCAGGTACATGAACAAACGAGTCAAAGGTTTAATACTAGGTCAACGCACCACACTAGGCAGTTCAGCGAGCGTGAAAATTGCTACCCATGCCAAGCCCTAGTGAGTCATAAGATTGGATGCCTACGCATTGATTACAAGGTGATGGAGATTTGCCTGCATGTATAGGAGCCACCAGATCCGACCCCTCCGACTGTTGTGCCAGCGCAGGGCACCAATGAGCATGAGTGCAAGGAGAACAAGATCTGTGATAAATGTGGAGAGGACAAAGATACTGCCAATCGAACTACGAATAAACACGCAAACACCATTAACCCGGAACCCGCGAAATGCAGATATGGATATGTCTGGAAACATTTAGAAGTTCCCAGCCTATTATTGAAAGAAATAGATACAAACCATATATGTAGGTAGTAGCATTTGCAAGCCATAAGGTGCAGCCCATGGCAATGATAACTTTGCTCTTCTCCCAGAGCACAATGCTGACAACGCCACATTATGAGAAGTTATGATGATGAGAGAAGTTTTGCTCACGTGCGTAGAATCACTAATGTCGATGCAGATAAGAGTGAAAGAGTTCCAAATACCTCCATTGCCAATTTGAACCGAGAAGACTTGCCCAAGGACTAGAATGATATCTTACAGTATCTGACATAACCACAGCCTAGGAATAGCTCAGTCTTCCTTTCCGACCTGGGGGTCCCAGGGATGCCAAATTCCGTACCTGACAGGTCATGTTGAGCGACGACGTGTCGAGGGCCACAAACTCTATAATAATGAAGATTAAAGTAAACCAACGAGCTGCTATGTAGGGCTGGAAGTCCATCGAATGAAGATGTCTTGTCTTGGTGAGGCTGCAAACAACATACCAGGAATGACCAGGTAAACTTGCGCCTGCCTGTCATAACGGAGTACTCATATCTCAAGCTCCAGACAAACTCCCAGCTGGTGCAAGGTGAAACACATGAAATTTAAATAAAAAAAGGGTTTGTCAGACATGGAGGATATGATGACATACGTGTACATGCCACCAACGACATGGGCAAGCTTCACGAAAGCAACTATCGGATGAGGCTAAGTTTCTAGAGTTTTCCCAGGACACAGGAGACACACCATTTTCCGCGGATATGAGGGAAGGGTTGTGCCAGTTAGTCATAGATTTAGATGAGCAATTACCGCAGCGGGGTAACGAGTCAGCGAAGGAGGCACGATTGAATCTAGAGTACCAGGCACACTTTATATTTCAGCGAGCATGAAGCTGGGATGTCAGCGCTGGTTGCTGGATGAGAACACAAAAGTGGCCATCATCAGCGCTATAGTGCGGCCGCCCTAGTAGCAATGATTGCATCATGGCGGCACATGGTATATGCCACAATCATGAGTAGTTATCGAGCGTTTTGACTCCGACCTGTCTTGTCCAAAGTTTGGACTTCGACCTTAGGTCAGGTCGAGGGAGATTCAGGGTTGCAGCGAGAAGTGAGGATTTTTTGGCACGTGCAAACACGATAACGTGGACTTGGATTGGCAAGACTGTAAGCTAGGCAGCTGGAGGACGTGAGAACTTGATGCATCATGATAAAGGAAGGAATGTTGAAGGTCGGATTAATCATTCGTCAACTGGATGTTTGATTGTCCATTGGATGTCTGATTGTCAATCAATTGGATGTTTGACTTATTGTGAGAAAACAAACGCGGCACGTGTTTGATTCTTTCCCGGGCCCGCGCCGCTTCAATCAACCGTGACACAACCCCCCTTGACGATGCCTCGACGCTCTCCTTCACCAGGCTCATTCAAGAGGTACCGTGACCCTGGGGACGAGGACAAGTACCGCACTCGTCACGCCGATGCAGACACACGTGATGGCCACCGACGTGGCGCAGACCGAGAATCACGCGACGACGTCGACCGCAGGGACCGGGACCGCGATCAGGTCCGAGACCAAGATCGAGGAGGCATCTCGGAACGGGATGCGCGACGGGGCCACCACGACGATGATAGACGAAGGAGGGCCGACGACGAAGACGACAGTGCGAAGAGGAGAAAAGACGGCTACGATACTTATGACGATGGGAGACGGAGAAGGGACGGCGATAGAGACAGAGATGGAGATGGAGAACGCCGTCGATACGCGAGCAGGCCCAACGAAGGTGCGGAGAACAGCTATCGACCGAGGAGGCAAGGGGACTACCGCGACCGCGAACGTGGCGATAGAAGCAACCGTCCACAAGATGATGTCGACCGTGAGCGCGAACGCCGGCAGCGCGACCCCGACGAGCGCAGGGGGGACCCTTCGCGGCGGCGCTCTGCATCCCCTCGTCGATCCCGTCCGCAGTCCCGTTCGCGGTCTCTCTCCGCGCCCGCGCCCGCGTCCGCACCGCCCGAGGACAAGGCAAAGCCGAACTTTGCGCAGTCGGGCTTGCTCGCGGCTGCGACGAACACGGTCAAGCATGCGGACGGGACGAGCACCCTGCTCAAGTACAACGAGCCGCCCGAGGCTCGCAAGCCCCTTGTTGGGTGGAGGCTGTACGTCTTTAAGGGCGACGAGCAAGTCGGTGCGCGCGCTCCTGTTCCCCACGTCTATCATGCGCTGCTTCTGATGCATATTTATATTCTTTCAACATGTTTGGGTTGGGGTTGCATAGACCTGCTCCATATACACCGCCAAAGTGCGTACCTCGTAGGTCGCGATCGCACGGTTACGGACATACCCCTCGAACACCCCTCGTGCTCGAAGCAGCATGCTGTGATCCAGTGTTTGTACCCTTCATTTCCTCTACTACCGTAACGTGCGCTCACGGCGGTTTCCACTAACAGACCGACTCGTTCAGGACAAAAACGAATTTGGTGATTCAAAGGGTGTCATAAAGCAAGTCCTTCTTTCACACCCCGCTATCTATGTTCGTCCTGACATCATCTAGGCCTTTTGTTATTGACCTTGAATCAACTAATGGCACACATGTGAACGGTGAAGCCATCCCGACGTCGCGTTATTACGAGCTCAAGGCCAGCGACGGTGCGCCTGCGAGACATTGCGATCATGCCCGATAGAGCGCTAATTGATTGTCTAGTGATAAAATTCGGAACTTCCAATAGAGAATACGTACTCCTTCACGATGAAGTATCATGAACATCTTGGGATGCATTAGCCTACTTGGTGGTACCGTTACTAGACTGCGAGCAGAAATATACATCGCTTTAACCGAACTAACATTGCAATACGTGGAAGTCTCCTAAATGTCGAGCCTCATGATCAAAGTTTTCGTGGCGTTCGCACGCGATTCTCACGTTTTATCAAGGGGGTTGCAGCACGCAGATATCTGGGCGGTAAACGCTACGGCCGTACAGTTTGCTACACATACCACGCGAGGTTCCCACGTCTGTCACGGGGCGCCCAGTGTTCAGGTGGGAACACGTCGACGGAACAATACGTACACCTGTCCCATTCTGTTATCCTAGCGCGTTAGCACAACACTTCCGGAGCCGGCCTCTCTTCTTGTACCCTTGATGGTCAAATCTAGCACAATGGGTTTGGTTCGCCGATGTCTTTTCATTCTTTTGCTGATATACAAGAACAAGGTAGTTTTGACGTTACTAAAATTCGTGCGTTGGTATTTTAAATGGTGAAAACGAGAACAGGATAGGAGGGAATAAGCGATGCGGACAAAGTACAAAGCACTCGTAACAATGCAGCCAGAATTCGTATTCAGATCAGGGGGCGTACCAGGAGATTGCATATTCAAGGCATCAAAGATAAAAAAACAGTTACGATTACAATGCAATTGGAGCGCGAATTGGGCACGAGGTAAGTCGTGCCGAGTGTTACTGGAGGACATTAGTCTGTCGGGTATCATGCGAAGGGGAAAGGACGCCATGGGTGTGGAGAATTTCGGTGACAGCTAATAGAGGGATGGCCGATGCGGAAGGTGAGGTGCAGGGGAAACAGACACATCAGCCACGGCGGCGCGTCTCGACCGGAAAATAAAGCTTCCTCCACGCTTGGTGGTCCCTTGCGCTACCCCCGAGGCAGCCCGACTTCTTCATATGGCGTTGGAGCGCATCCATCCGGGAATACGTCCTCCCGCAGCCTCCGTAAAACGGCCGGTTGGCGTACCAACGGGCCAAGTGCCCGGGGTGCCGGCTGGCGAGGCTGAAGGTGTAGGGCACGCCGCAACAGACGACGCGGGACAGATGCGCGGCCTCGTGCTTCATTTGATGGCGGTGGAGGTCGCCCTTGCGCTTCTTCAACGGGACGTACCCACATACGTCGCACTTCATCTCTGGTTCGACCTGCGCGTCGGGCGTGCTCGGGGAGGCCACGGTGTCTACGTCAGAGAGCGGCGTGTCGTCGTTTCGGGCGGCGCGTTTGGACCGCAGCGTTTTCGGGGAAGGATCTACGGGCCGAAACGTCCAGCCTTCCGCGGGACGAGCGGGAGTAGAAACGTGCTCAGGGGCGGACGGCAGAGACGCGTTAGGGTCAGCCTTGATTGAAAGCGATTTAAGATCGAGGCTCTGTGAGGCATCAGGGTAATATAGGCCGAGAGCAGTCGTTAGAGTGGAAACGAAGTTGTTGGGTGGAGTGTAGATGACATCGTTCGCAGTGTCCAGCAGTTCTTGGTTAGAAATGCTTAGCATGTCAGCAGAGATCGGCCCATCCTGCGGAGGCTGTCCGGGTGGTGAAAAGCCAGGAAGTTGGAGCCAGTGGGCAATAAGATCTTGGCTGGACTGAACGGAAGCGCCGAGTCGTGAACCACCATCGGTAATCGAGAAAGGGTTGGACAAAGCATGGAAGAAATGCTCTGGGGTAGGAAGATAAGGTGAGGTATCATCGCCCAGTGGGGATGTCATTAATGGTGGGGGGGCGCTGAAGCACGCGGTGAGTGAATGAATTGAGTAACGAGACCCATGTGACATACGATTCTTGGGATCCATTGCTGGAAGGAGAACCTAGGATCTGAGCACTAGGGTAACTACCCGCGCTTACACTAGAGAGGTGATCTGTATTGAATAAAGCAGTGCATGCATCAAAGGAATAGTTGGCCAAGGTGAGGGGACTGGTCGAGGGAAGGGGAGGGGAATGTACGCTGCCTGCAGCATGCTGAATGGCGTAGTAGGCATTGACTTCATTTTGAGACCAACCCTTTGGCCAGTGCTGCCCATCTTGAGGATTAGGAATCGCGCCGGACACGGGCATGTAGGAGGGGGAGGACATATCTCACAGGAAGTCGACGGCTGGGAAGATGGGACAAAGCGGAGAAAGGGATAACACAAAGAGTGCCATTTATATGACAGCATACTTTCCTCCTCAGCCAGTCACCGGCTCAGAAACCTATTTTGTCGTGTTGGGGTCTGTCACCCAACACGACAAAACAAGTTTCTGAGCCGGCGACTGGCTGAGGAGGAAAGTATGGGGCAGGAGCATGAAAGGTATGAAAGGCGCGTTGGATCGACAGGCGGGTGGCATTCCGCGCCATATCACCGGGTCGCTGTTCTCCGGCTGATTCCGAGTCCGACTCGTGGAACGAACCAGCTTCGGTACTGTATCCTCGGATTCAAGAGCTCGACATGGAACGGAGGCGCGGCGTATCGAAACGACCTGCTTCCACTGAAGGTGGGATATGCGTGTCCGAGAGCACCTACGCTGACCAGAGTAATGTCTAGAGATCGACTGTTGGTCTCGTTCGACTAGCTCTATATCTGCGCTATCGAATCTCGCGGTCAACTCGTCTACTCAGGAGACCGTTAACCGCGTAAACCGTTTGATCTCCACGTGGCCTGCAGATGATGCTCTTCCGGCGGAGGGTCTCGAGGGTCTTAAAGCAAATTATAAAAAGCTAGTATCGGGTCTGAACGATATCAAAACGCAATCGGACAGAGACGTCAAGTACACCGCGCATTGATATGACATTTTAGAGGCGCATTCTCATATATTTTCTCGTCTCTAGAGCCATTAATGAGGCACATGAGAAGCTCGAAGTTCTTATCGCGTTACGGAAAGCTTCCGAATCCACCCCACCCGGGCCAGGCACGCGAGATTTACTTGGACATCCGATGCGGAGCTGACCTCCCTTAACATCATAGGGAAACGACCCAAACGTGGTGCTCATACACCGCCACCGTCGTCAACGCCTCCAACCCAGGGATTAGCAGGTAATACGCGCAACGCTAACACTCCTTCCCAACGAGGATCGGCAGGGCCTCAGCCGTCCACACCATCCCTACGTGAACCTAAGAGCCGCCGGGGGGAGACACTCCGGGATACGTTATTGAGGCAACTGCCTCTCCAGGAGGGGAGAATGGTCGCCTTCCATCCTCCAAGCTCAGGAAAGGCCGCAGATGGCACCAGTCCAGAGGATATGGCCTGGATCATGGCAAGGATTGTCAAGTCGCATCAAGACAAGTATCGGTATGTTCAACGATCACCAAGACCCCGATGTGCCGCTGAGCACGACATGTAGTTATGACGTGGAAGACATCGAGCCCCAGGAGGACGGCAAGCCGTTGTATGTGATTACGATCGTACTCAAATTTCTTCGCTCATCTACCCAAAGGCGCTATTCCGCATCGCTGCGGTCCACCCCACTGTCGATTATTCCTCTCCCCGACAAGGATGCCCCGTCGGGAAATCCGGCGCACATAACCGCGTATCAAGAATTCCTCACAGGCGCAACAGTCATGGCCCTATACCCAGACACAAGCTGTTTCTACCGCGCGGAGGTCATCGCATCCCCAAAGGACATCCCGACACAAGGCCGGGTAGGTGTCGATCGACCGCGAAAGCGTCCGAACCGCTGCTGACTAGGGTTGGTTCAGAACTCCGGAACCACTTATTACAAACTCAAATTCGAGGACGACGACGACCAGGAGCACATGGTCTCGGCTGCAGAAGTGGTGGAATGGCCTGGCCAATGACACGTTCTGAGGAGGAGCTGAAAGACCCCGATCTATCTACCTGCGAGGGAGATGGCACTGCATTTGTCATCTTTCATTCTCTTTGTCTTTGTAACCCTCGTCTCAGCAGACAAGCGAGTCCGCCTAAGTCGGAGGCACGCGATGTTTATCATAATCGGCACCATCATCACTGCCATCCCGGGACCCCGCAACCTGAGATTTCAACGTACTTGGCCCATTATGCACTATAGCTTCAATGTCTGGGGCGGTTGAGTGTATTGCAGATGCATCAGACAAGGTCTTCAGTTGGATGTATGGTTCCGAGTTTAAGACGACGCATGGGACGATGGCGTCTGGTATACGCAGGGAATTACCTGGGTCCTTCCATCGTTGTCCTTGCCTTTGAACTAAACTGCCGTGTCACACGGGCGACGGCGGTACCACGACTCGACTATGACTGGGATTGGGATAAATCGAGAAGGAAGACAATTGATAGCTCGGCCGGAGCAATGAAAGACTTTGCGATGAATTTCCTGGTACATGCTTAGCTGGGTACAGGAGACGAGACCCCTAACTTAGTCTAGGCGGCCGCGAGGGGATCTCTGCTGAGGCTGCGTTGCAGTGCCAGTGAGGCACGACTATTCATCAGATCCCGATGAGAGCGGAACGGGGGATGACGAGACTCGGAGACCTCACGAGGCGGAGACAATAATTCCATGCGGCAGCATCTTTCGGTGGCAGTGCTCGGACTCCGAGGCTAAGCTGTCCGAGCTAACCGGCCCGTATTGTTAATTTCAGTCGTTGTGACCTCGGACGACCCAACGTGTGACATCTCATGCGCCGCAACTGCGAAGGTGGCGTCACGGCTGCTGCCTCCGCTTGCCTTGCCACCTCATCAACCAGCCCAGCACCGACTAGTGTGAACAACGATGTCCGAGACAGCCCTACCATCACCGCCATCAGTCTTTACCACGACGTCCGCGTTCTCCCTCGCTGGCGTCGCCGCCATCGCCATCGTCGCGACCGCCGCAGCGCGCACGCTGCTCCCCAATAACGCGCGCTGGCAGGACCGCGTCGCTTTCGTCTGGCTCGTACGTACCCACCCTCGGCGCAACTGTTTTTTTTTTTTCTGTGCTCAACGTGCCACAATATGATACGATGCGATGCGATGCGATATGATACGATTACGGAACACGCAATCACACACTCGAACATACGAAAAAAAAACAGGCGTTTGATGCGCTGATCCACTTTATCTTCGAGGGCTCTTTCCTCGCACTTTCCACGTTTGGGCGCACCGTGAATACGTCCTCGGGGATGTTCGCAGAGATGTGTACGTTCCGCTCCTACCCCATACCCTCTGCCCCCGTTTTCCTCCCTTTCCTAACGCCTCCCTTGGCTGGCTGATATTTTTTGCACGCGCTCGTTTGTGTGTGTTGTATTTGGGGCTACTACGCAGGGCGCGAATACGTCGCGGCAGACGCGCGCTGGGGCACCGCCGACCCGACCGTCGTCTCGCTCGAGCTGCTGACGGTATTCGGCGCGGGACCGCTCGCCGCGCTCATCGTGTACCAGATCGTGAAGCGGGATCCCGCGCGGCACTATTGGGTCGTCGTGCTCAGCACGGCCGAACTTTACGGCGGGTACGTGGGCTTTGGCTTTCTTCTCCTTTCCCGTCCCTTCCTTCTTCTTCTTCTTCCTTTTTCTTTATCATTTCCCTTGCCTTGCCGGGCCCGTGGGAAGGGCAAAGCGTTACCCGCGGATGGTGACCCGGCGGCGGCGGCGGTGGACGAGAAGAGCGGACGCACGCTGATCTTCGCTTTTTGTGCGCGCGTGCGTTTTTTTTTTTTTTTGTAGTTGGATGACGTTTTGCCCCGAATGGCTCACGGGTAGTCCGAGCCTTGACACGTCGAACGTGCTCTTCTTTTGGGTGTACCTCGTGGTGAGTTCCTGCCTTTCTTTCTCTTGTGATATGACGTGAGTGATGTGCACTCTGTACCGCAGTTCATGAACGTCCTGTAAGCCCTTTCCAACTCATCTTACCCCCCCGCCGCTTTAGCTGTGGTGGACCTTATCTAGCTGGGTCGCCATCCCCTTGTGGCTCATGTACGACTCGTACACGCATATCGCGGGTTCTCTGCGCTCTGCGCAAGCCGGTAAGCTGGGTAAGGGGGAATAAGGTGTGAGATACCACCTCAGATGGTCCATGTACACAGTATTTGCTATTCCCCACAATGTCCTCGTATCGCTATGGAATATGTGCCATACTTCACTTGTCTGTGTTTGTACAGGCAACATACTTTGATCAAGCCCCAGAAACATATTCGGAAGCGTCATACACGAGGTTCCACTGGGAAGCATGTTTGAATTTAAACGTAAAGCCGAATGCTACGTTAAGCGTAGTATAAACTAGTAGTAGTCCATGATGTGAGTGGCTAAAGAGACAGATTGTATGAGATGAGGTTGTGTAGATATACAACAAGAGTTCAAGGGCCAAGGTCCGTCGCCAGCAATGTCCACGTCAAAAGAGAGAGAATCACCTTTATGCCGTCTTGTTTTGCGAGATGGTGAAATATGGAGACTTGTTGCCACTGTCGCCGATCACTGTGCCCTCGGGCCTTAGCGATCGACCATAGAGAGAGAGACTACACGGTGACTTACGGACGATGAAATATGTATTCCTTTGGGGCACTTTTGGCACGATGATCGGGTAGCTCCCACTCGTCAGCTTAAAGCCTTGTCCAAGTGGATGGTCTGCGCAAGAATGAGAGCGAAAACACACGGTGAGCAGGGAGCAGGGACGATGGCCGTGGCCGTGGGGTGGGGATGACTTACAGACGTCCAAATTTTCAGAGCTGGTTTTCCCGTCGTTGTAGCCAAGGAGGAGAGTGCCCGTCTGGCCGCGGCCTTGGATCGGGATGTTGGACGTGTCCCACTGGACGTACTGCGTGGTGCCGACCACCCAGTTCGATCCTTGACTGGGTGACGTGACGGCGGGTGTGACGACGATGTCGTCGCTGCGTTTCACGGCGGCGGCAGCGACATCCGCGAGGACGGGTGATGCGGTCGACGTCGAGGCGGCGAGGGCGAGGGCAGAAAGGAGTACGGTGAAGAACTGCATTACAGTAATATTGCTAAAGGGGAAGAATTCGAAGAGAAGGGAATGAGGGTGGGCTCGGAGTGGGAAGGAATGGAATGGGAATTGGGGATAGGGAAAGGTGCAGCGGAGTGAACGAGGGTCTTTTATGGTGGAGGGATGACCCGCCCGCGCCCGGTAGGGTTCACCACGTTGTGAAAGAAGGGAGAAGCCCCGGTCGTGAAGTCGAACGATTCTTGAGACGATTCCATCTGCCATAATTTTTTTTTTCCCGGGGCGCACTGGTCGTATTGATCCACAGAGTCCGGCGGCATGAGCCGGTCGGCGTGCAGAGGTATCGTTAGGGTCGTTGTGGGGGAAAAGATAGAATAATCACGCGAAAGATTGAGTGTACCGAACGGGGGGACGCCACGCAGGGAAGAGAAGGAACGGTGTATGCGCTACGCCGCACAGGGCTCATGACCCATTCGGAGCACGATTAGAGACCATTGATTGCCATGAATGGAACGCACGAGCGGGCAGAAGAGCCAAGAGGTGTCAAAGCCCAGTTCATTCGATACAGTATGGCACAGCCTGAGCTCGGCAGGTCCCTTTAGCTTCCTTGTCAACAACGCCCTCTCTGTGCCCCATGCAGTGCAGCGATACGTGTTTCAGAGAGAGCCCCCGAGCAGGACGAGTAGAAGTCGGACTTGCAAATCGGCCTTAGTGGGAACCGTCGTTTCGATCCACGGAAGAAGCGAGTGATTGGGACGCCGATGGATGCGAGTAGTTAGGCTCGGGAGGGTAGACATAGCCCCGCCGCCGCGGATATGAGGAATGCGAAGATTTCTCGAACCGAGGCCCGACTGATAGGTCAACGCTCTCACCCGTTTCGCCTTGTCGGATCGAGAGAGACGTCCTTATACCACGATCGAAGACCCCCGTCTGCGGGGTGGGACAAGCGATGTGCCAAAAGGTGTGAGATCGACTCTTACCGCATCATCCGACTTAAGCGGCCCGCCATAAATAAATCAGGCACGCGCTTCCAATGCGCCTGTTTCATTGCCCTTGCGATTATTGTCAACTGTCAAGGAATGCGAGTGGAAATGAGGCCGGAAAAACGTGCTTGTCATATCGGGGTACCCCTTCGCCCAACTCATCGACCACGGCGGCCACTCTGCAAGTCGATTTGAAGACCGCAACACTCGATTAGTCGTCATACCCGTATCATGATGCGTACCAGCCACGGAACAATACAGAACTTGAAAAAGGTTTCATCCAACTCATCACCATCGCGAAACTCTACCTCAACAGGTAATATTGACCCGGCTACTACTTGTAAATTGTACAGTACCGGCTCGAGGCGTCCGTACAATACGTGATGGTGGTGGGCTATGCTGGACTCTTCCGTTGACAAATGTGCAGGCACGTCGGTATGTCTTCTTATGTCTTCTTGTAAAGGATTTGTCGCATCAACTTCCTACGCAGCCCCATTTAGTATCCATCCTGATTCGGCAAAGTAATGGGCCGCATTATTAGATACGACGCAGGACCACAGACAGATTCGCCAGGGCATGTCGACTGTCGATGTCTGTTGAGGCCGACTTCCGCGACGGAATCGCTCGGAAGTCCTGTCATAATCCTGACGTCTAAACGCTGCCGCGAGATGACCTCAATTAAATTCCGAGGTACCAAATCGTGGCCAAGTGAATGCGTCGCTTTGAATGGGCTTTGCCTCGCTTCCGTCCTCCTTCCTTGACAAAATGGTACATCAGACTCGCGCGGCCGCCTATTTGATCCCCACCAGCATGACCCACCGTCCTGTCATATGAATGCTGGCCGCCCGGGGGTCCAGGTGAGCATATAAGAACTCTGTCACCCCAAGTCTCAGTTCATCACCTCACGCTATCAAAATGCCCACCGGCGGTAAATTCCGCGATGAGGTGTCGGCGGTATCGCCGACTCAGAATTCCCGTAACATAATTCTCTGTTTTGATGGATCCGGTAGCGAGTTCAGTGAGACGGTGCGTTTTCTGCTGCATCCGCGCCAAACCTATCGCCGATCTGATCCGTCTCAGAACTCGAACATCGTCAGACTGTTTTCCATTCTCAGGGTAGATCGCCCCGAGTCGCAGGTGTGCTATTACCAGGTAAAGGAGTCATCCGTCCCCGGCCTCTTCTGCTTCTGTAACCCTTTTTTAACCTGAACATGATCGCTCAGGCCGGCATCGGCACCTACATCAAACCTGGCACGGTCCGGCCGATGCTCAACGGCATTGCCGGACTTCTCGACAAAGGGTTTGCGTGGTACCTCCCCGAACATATCCTCGATGGTTACAAGTTCCTCATGCAGAATTATTGCGAGGGTGACACAGTCTGCATCTTCGGTACGCGCTTGCCTCATTTTGACTCCGAGACAATCTGACCGTTTTATGGAAGGGTTCTCTCGTGGCGCGTACACGGCGCGAGCACTCGTGGGGATGCTGCACAAGGTATCGCCCATGTCACAGTTATGCGAACTTGAGCGCCTTTCTTACTGTGGGGCGCCAGGTGGGCTTGCTATCGAAAGATAGTTTTGAACAAATCCCGTTCGCGTACCGTATCTTCAAGGCCCAGGATGCTTCATCCCTAAAGATTGCAGATCGTTTCAAAAGGACTTTTGGTCGCCAAGTCATCATTGATTTCCTCGGCGTATGGTACGTGCCATCCTAATGTAGGAGAGATCTCGCATGGCCTGACTGTTAGTTTATACATCGCAGGGACACAGTCGCGAGTGTGGGATTGCTGTGGAGTCCAACGCTTCCCCTTGTAGGTTCAAACGACATGATCAAGGTGTTTAGACACGCGTTGTCCCTCGACGAGGTATGTGCAGTGTCAAGGATGCGCGCTCGAAGCTGACATTTGGCACACGGATGACAGCGTCGGGCCAAGTTCCGTCCGAACCTGTATCACCGCAAACCTAAATCCGAGCTGCAGCCCATGCGGACCCGGCCGTTTCTAGATAAGATAACGGATTTCTTGAACCCCTTCAAAATAAAGTACTTGAAACAAAGCCCGGATACCCCACACACGCATGATCACCTCCATCGCCCTGGAGAGTGGAATTTCACCACGGACGTCAAGGAGGTGTGGTTCGCGGGATGTCACTCGGGTACGTATACAAACTCTTCACTCTTTTGGCCTGTGGAGTGCTTTGCTCATGAGTCCCACACCTGCGACAGACGTCGGCGGTGGCAACACGGAAGACGAGAAGATGAACGCGCTGTCGAACGTCTCGCTGCGCTGGATGGTGCGAGAGATCGTCAAGGCGAGCGAAACCTTGCCGCATTTCAAGATCCTCTTCGACCGTAAAGCGCTCGAGCAGTGGAACATCCCGGAGCGAGAGATCCTACTACCATCCACGGAGGGCGATGTGAGCAGCGATGCCACCGTGGTCGACGGTGCCCGACCGCAGCAACAACAACAACGACAACGTGAGGGGGCCCACAAGAGACGCGTTCCATCTGTTTCCGAGGTCAAGGCGGGCGCGCACGCCGGTGCTAAGGCTAAATCCAGGAACGGCAATGGCAAGCTGGCGGCACGGACTGCGGCCGAACTTGAAGAGAAAACGTTCGACACCCTCGACGCGCTGGAGCCGAGTATCGACGAGCTCAGGGTTGGGAAGCGCCGGTGTCTGTGGCGGATGCTCGAAATCCTTCCCGCGTACTACGAATGGCAGGACGAAAATGACCTATGGGTTGGACAGTGGAGGTGAGTTTCTCTCGCTTCGTTTCCTGCGTCTTATTATGATGAGGTCATTGATTGTGACGGGTCATTTGTTCGCGTGCGTACAGGTGGAATTGGGGCTCCGGACGAGTTTTGCCTCCCAATCCTGTGTTCCACGAGAGCGTCAACACACGCAGGAGCTTTCATAAGAGTTATTATCCGGAAGCGAGGTGGGAAAGAGACACTGAGCATTACGTTCAATGAAGAATGGAACATTATAGCGTAGAATCTGGGTGTGGGCGTTTTCTTCCTCGGTCTCTGGTTATGCGACAGTAATCATCATTTGGGACTTTTGCAAGGACTTTTGCGCGGATGTAAATTCAAGTATCACGTGACTATGTATCTTAGCCTTCCACCCAAATTGACCAAAAGCAATGAAGATCAAGAAGCTTTAAGATATCTTAAGAGCATCTTGAAAATGGGCAACTCAATTCTGACGAGTTGCATGCTGTGTCAAAAAGGAACACCCTGGGTAGCATTTCGGGTCCCACTGCGAAACACTCCCCGTATACTAGACCCCAAAGAAACCAATCGAAAATCCAAGGTGGTGAGACATGGAGCAGAGAGACTCGTGAGTCGGAGCGCACAAAGAGTTTCCGATCGATCCCTGCAGGGGCCGAGTGTCTACCAGGTGTCGACGGGTATCATTGCGCCGGAACAACTGCCTTGAAGCGGGGAGTGTGGAAGAAGAGATGTGGCACCCCAATGACAGCGCGAAGCTGCAGGAGAAGACGGTCTACTACGCGGAGAAAAGAAAGGCAGAGGAGGCGCAGAGTACCCTCTTCTACGTCCCGAGACAACCCGAGGGACAAGGCACTTCTAGAAGCCACTTCTGATGACTGGTTACGTGGGACAATTAATCCACGTGCTCAAATGCAGGCTCTGCCTAGATGCAGGCTTCTGCAACTGGGGCCTCTTCACGCGGCACTGCGACGCAATGGAGGCCCACCCGGCCTCGATCTCCTTTTGCGAACACCGCGGGGACTTTTTTGCGCGCAGCGACTCGTTGAAGAGGCGCTACAAGAGCCGCCCCTCCGAGTGCCGTGATGTTACCCGGTGATGGCAGAGATCAAGCGTCGGGAGACGAAGATTCACAGGGAGTTCGAGGAGAGGCTGGACCGGCGCTGCCTGAAGTCCAACGAAGAGGTCGGGCTCCCCTTCGCGCAAATCATAAAGGTGATGTACGTATACCTTTTGTCCATATTTATGTTTCCTGTTCGCTTTCTTTCCTCTATTCGCCGGCCACACTGCGAGGAGAGATCTCGCACGTGTGTCGGCATGATCGATTTTATGTTTACTTTGGTCTTGCCATAGTGTTTTGTCTCGTTGTCTGCCTGCTTGCTTCCCACCTCGCTGTACATATATACCGGACGTTCATCTTGCAGCTCTGAGCCAAGAGCAGGGTTACGCACCATATATCCCCATCCGTAAAGCACCCGGTGCTCGAATCCTACCGCTACCTCAAGCTGCGGTCATAAGCCATGGGGGTCGCGAGCGGAGAAATGAAAGAAGGAAAAGAGAGAGACGGGAGGTATGGACGATCAATTGATCTGATAGCGCAGCTGGAAAAAAAATTAGGTCCTTCAACACGCGTCGGTCTAGATACTTCCCTGCCACGCTGCCGCAACATCAACACAAAGGACGTCCGACTCTCTCACCGAAATAAACAAAAGTAACTTAGTCTCCCTCCCTTCCACATGAGGCAACACAAGCCATCGCTCGCCACCGGAGTGGTGCAGTGTTACGCGCTGTCGGTATTGAGCTGCACAGAGGAATGACCCCTGCCACTAGTTAGTCGAATCTCAATCAATGGTCTTCTTGGCTAGTCTTTTTACGCTGATCGCGTTCGTTGGGTCGTCGAAGGGTAGGGGGTCTGTGGGAGCTGGATGGGTCGATTGGACGCGTCCACTAGGCCTAAGCGCTGGCGTCACTTGTCCTAGCCTCTACAACATTACGATAATGGTACACTTCCAATAGACACAACGATCAACCTTATGGGCGGACAAATTGTCATCCAGAATGCCGTGCCGTTTGATGGGACGGGTGAACACGCTGCCCATGGGCGTTGGCAGCTCAAGCCACTGAACACGGCCATCCGCACGCGGTGTCCTGTGTCCGTTCTTTTTTTTCTATCGCCACTGTCCTGATTACAATGGCCGTACAGCAGGTTGAAACCGTCGCCTAACAGTATAAGTTGTATAGCAGTGAGTTCTCTGTTTCTAGAAAGAAAGAAAAAGGCCGTCTTTCATCGATTTGAAACGTATGTGGTATTTTTCTCAACCAACGACGGATGACGGGTGAGTGATACTGCCAGAAAACTTGCCCCTTTTTCTGAAAAAAAAAAAAAAAGACAAGAATCGCGATCTCGCCTTATAGATCGGTTGCTTGGCCTATCCAAGTGGGAAATAGGGCCGAGTCTGGTATTTATCGACTCCGAGCGACACGCACTCAAAGAGACATGGCTCGCTCCCGTCTGCTCCCACTTCAACTCGCGATGCCAATGTGCGGGGTAACCAAAGTCACCACTTAGTACTCTCAGCCGCGATGTTTTAATCCCGCCTTCGCAAAAGCACGAGATATGCAATATACAAGCGGTTTCACTCCTCGAGGAGCGCTTCGTCCCAAGGATCTCCAACAATCCAAAAGTTAATATCGGCAGCCAGACACCGTATGAGGTGGTAAAATGGCGGTGCTGCATTTCCTTGTTGACTGTCATCACATTCAACCGTAGTAAGTCTCCTTGCAGGCCGTCATGCTGAGCAGCGTGGCCTATTTCGGACGCAGAATCTGCTTTGTTTGGTGATCGGTGTTCTATCTCGCGCTATGGGTATGGGTTACGTCTCGTTCATCGGGCCTCATAGATCTCTGCCACTCCCAAGTCGACTCGGATGCGATGGAGGATTCGCCGTTGCAGAATCTGCCGTGGAGACTTTGTCTCCATTTCTCTGGTCTCGAGGTCAGACAGTTTCTCCAGGGTAGCACAATCCCGGCTGGACAGTTCACATTCAAGGGAGGCTGTTGCCGCATTATTATATCCGGAAAGGTATCATGATCTGTTTTGGGTTGACGGAGACAGGCGGTACGAGAAACATGGTACGGATTTGTTGTGTTGTATTAGTTACCGGTCATAACTTTCGTAAGCTGACTAGAGAAAGAGGAAGGCGTCCGATCACAATATGGGTTAGTAGATTCGACTGGTTGCAAGGAAGCGAACTTCGACCTTTCCAAAGCAGCCGTGAGAACGCGGACATCATTCTCCTTGGGTTCGCGAGACTGTCCACTGTGGCACCGTCCCTCCATCAAATCTTCTTTGAGTAGCTACGTTGGTTAAGATGCGTAGCACTTCCAACTCCGCATGTAAGGCCTTCCGTTGGGCCAGTAGGTCGCAAACACGATCGTCAAGCACAATGTTGATCTCGCGTCATAGTTCAAGTCTATCTAGCGGCCCATTTTACAGTAAAGCACTTGTTACACCCTTACAGCATCCCCTTCATTCAATGCTCTCTCCCTTCTCGCGTGCATCACCGCCCACTCTTCATCTTCAAGGCCTACCCCTCCCACGCTCTCTCCTCTTTTCGGGTTTCTTTTTGGCCTGGGCTCCACTGCATTTCCTTTCATCCATAGCCTATCTCTAATATCGACGTGCCACTTATGCCATGGAACATGTCCTACTTGACTTTGTTTGCTGGCAGGACACACCAAGCAACGAATCATCAGGTTCGTTCAGTGGACCCAGTACGCTGCATTGCTCAGGCTGGGCATTCCCACACGCCTCAAAGATTGGATCCGTGGCTATTTACCCGACCATGCTCCCGCTCCGGGAGGTATGACAGGAACCCCACCGCGGTACTTTCACTATGCCAGTCGTGAGTGTAAGATGGAACGTCCGCATGTACACATATACACCCGATCTCGTCAAGACCACCGCGAGATGGGCTGCCCGAGCTCCGTGCGGCGTGACGCATGCCCCGAATCCGTTTTCTCAATCTCGCAATTGGGAACGTGTTTCCCTACACCTCAAGTTGATGCCACACTATGCTGATAGCTTCGAGAGGCGCATGGGTCTTCCTCCCCATTTCCATCTACATATGGGTGCTGTCTCATCGAATACTTCTATCACCTCCTCTACTACGGTATCCACTGTTGGAGACAGCCCCACATCGGATTAGAGCGTTTAGTGATCTCGTGATGTCCTGGCTCCTTAGACAAAATGTTCTCAATGTCACCTTTATTCTTCCCTACGACCATATCTGCGCCGCAATGTATGACTTTTGCGGTCGCACATATGATGTTCTTGCAAAAGACATTTATTGTATTCAAAACGAAACCCGTATAGATCGGGAATCCACGGACAGCCGAACGTGGGTCTTTTGTTCCGCGAAGTGGCCATCATACGTCTTCTCTACCTACTGTCTATTATTATATTTTCCCAGTCAAGTAGGCAGAGGGAACGAGATGAGGGTCGAAGAGGGAAAGTAACGATTAGCGGCGGCATAATTAATTCATCTGTAGTTGCGTCCAATACCATTGGCAGTACTAGGAAAAATGACTGTAATGAACAACAATGATAAGCACATATATGCGGAAGAGCCCTTACAGACCATGAGTATCGGGACTCGCATTGTGATTCGTGTTCACTGGGTGGCATATGCTAATAAATCTGCCATCTCGTAGAACCCTGTTGCCAATGCAACTTGGCGCGCCGTCTGACCCTTATTATTTTCTGCATCTATACTCGCGCCATGCCGGATTAGCAGGCGGGTGCCTTCGATTGTCCCCATTAAAAATGTGGTGCTGAGCAATGTTATCAACCGTGATGAGAGATGCAGTGGGGTGGATCCTTCATTATCCCGAGCGTTTATATCTGCACCGTGGTCAAGCAGTAACTGCATCACGTTGATCCGGCCGGGTTGGTAACAATATCGAGCTGCAATGTGCAGTGCAGTTCCTCCATCTTCATTCCGGGAATTGATATCCGTATTATGTTCAAGTAGCATCCGAGCGGCTTCAAATCGTCCGTGGGTGGCTGCTATGGACAGTGGGGTTGACCCTTCATTATCCCGAGCCTCTACATCTGCACCGCGGTCCAGTAGTAGCCGTATTGTATTGAGCCTGTCAGGGCCGTTGCAATGCCGTACTGCAAGGAACAGTGCAGTTCTGCCATTTTTATTCCGGGCATTGATACCCGCGTTATGATCAAGTAGGATCTGAACAATTTCCAGTCGACCGGGATAGGCCGCTAGGTGTAGTGGCGACCAGTTGTCCCATTTCTGGGCGTTAACATCTGCCCCACGATTGAGCAGCCACAACGTGATGTCGACGAGGCCCTCCCGCGATGCTCCATGCAATGCCGTCCGTCCCTTTGCATCCTGAAGATTGACGTCCGCACCATGTTGATGCAATAATTCTGCAACCTGGAAATGCTTCTCGACCAATGCTGCTGCCAGCGGAGTTGCTCTGTGGCCACCCCTAGCATTTATGAGTCCGGGATATTTGATGATGAGGTATTTTGTTAGGTCGTGAAAACCGCACAGTGTAGCATAGTATAGAGGGGAGGCATCAGGCACCCGTGAATCGAGCGTGGTCCAAACCCAGGGTGTGTCTATATTGTGCACCCGAAGCCATGCTGCCCAATGCGGTTTGTCAGCGTCAAAGAAATATTCCATCGTATTCCGCAGGCGTGAAGCAACGTCCTCGAACCTCGCATGATCGGCCCAATGTCTGGCAGCATATTCGGCAAGAGGAATACCCTTGGCATCAACCTTGTCAACACGATCGTCCAGACGGAATAGAACGCCTAGGCAAGCCCAGGTGAGAATGGTATGCGCAGGCTCGAGGAGAATGTGGTAACGTGAGATATCTTCATGGGAACCGGCAAGACGTTTGGATGTAAGGAACTCTTTGACGGAAAAGTGGGAGAATTGCACCACTTGAGACTCGCCATCATCAATAATAGCGATCAAACTCGAACACGTGGATAGAATGGCCTGGCATTGATCCGCCCACCGCCAATCCAGATTCACAGTGGGGATCACTCCCTGCGACTCCGCATGGAAGTCAACAGCAAGAACCTCGGCAAGCTCTTCGACACGTAGGGGGCGAATGGCGACAGTAAGACAATGGAGGAGACGACGGGCGTGCTCTCGATTTGCTCTATTGATATCCGTCAATATCCGTGCGTACGTCTCGTCTAGGGTTTCGGGCAATCCATCAAGTATGCCCCGGACGCTCGGTGGTAGACAGTGCCGAAGCCTCTCCAGCTGACAGTAGACCCAGCGAAACCTAGGTGACCACGAGTGAACACATTAAGGGTGCTGAGAACAACACACGTACATGCCGTCTGCTCTTTCAGAGAGTGTCTCGATGACAAGATTCTTGTCCTCCTCACGCCACCTCCGCATCTTCTTATCAGAATGGACCATCGAACTAACGTAGCTGATGATGTCATGCCTTTGTCCACTTTGGTCGTGCAAAGCGACACGGTGATGTGCTAGAGGCTCGAGGACGGTTCGGATGTCGATCTCGGAGCGACTCGTGACACATATGTGTAAATTGTGGAGATGGAGGCTGACAAGATCCTCCACGAGATCGAGGACGACTTCTCGTGGAGTTGGCATGCCGGAGTTGTTCGGGCACTCGTCAAGAGCATCGACGATCAGGTAAATGGGAACTTGAGCGGGGGATAACAGTATTTCTTTCAGGCACTCTGTCAAAGCATTATCACTCGGCTTTCGCTCGCCATCATCGTGTGTTGAATAAAGCCGCGAGAGTACGTCGCAAAAAACGTTGGACTGAGCGACGAGCTGGGAGATGATGGAAAGGAGGAGATCACGACGGCCTTGCTTTTCTTTATCACGAAAATCGCAATAAAAGTAAGCCAGAAACGCCGATCCTGTCTCTCTTAGGGGCATGATTTCTTCAATTATTCCAGAGCTTCAAGTTGTTATACTCTCAGCTGAGCTATGCAGCAAGGCGTGGAGAACCACTAACCAAAGGATGCTCTTGCCGGAGCCCGCTACATAAGATGTCTGTAAGGTACAGAGCTCTAGGGAGTGATAGGAAACATACGTTTGCCATAGATCCATAAGAGAGAGGCAGCCGACTTCCACTCTTTGTAGGTATCTCCTTCGAAAAACCAGGTTGCTGTTCCTTCAAAATGAGATTGGCGGGCAATGTTGTGATTTGTCGAGGGATCTGGAGGAGAGAGCCACCCTCGAAGGTCTTGTCGGAATTGGTTCCCTGTGAGGAAGACTAAGTACTGATAGGTGACAGTAGTGACACGAGATGACAAACGCTTGACTCGGTTTACATCGCTTGCCGTTTCATGCATGGTTTCCTTTGTCTCGTCCGCTGTCCGTTGAATAATTTCTCCGGCTAAACATAAAAATGTTCGAAATATTGTGGATGATGAGATAAACACGCTCTGCGCACCGTCAATTACCACTTCCACGTTGTTGTCGACCCTTCGGGTGAGTTTCAATAGCTCTGCTGTCGCCATGCGAGCCTCCTCTTGAGTAAACTTATCCAACCGCTTCAATGCATCCTCGACGTCGTTCCTGCCCAGTAGCTTATTTATATATTTTTCTAAAGGAATGTCAGTCGAGAGCAAAAAAGAAATGGTGATGACCAATTCACTTCGTCGTCTCTGTTGAATCTCCATTGTCGTGATTGCGAGAATAGAGAGTACTTCTGCCAGAATCTTCACCATCATGTCCGTCATCGCATCAGATGGTGGTAGTTCTGTATAAGACTCGAGACGCTTGAAGAAGCCCTCGATTCTCTCAAAGATATCGATGAGCATATCTTGGCTCGCATCTACATCCTTCGCCGCCTAACAGAAGCTGATGTTATGGGTTATGATGATGAGTCGATCAGGAAGCTCACCAAAAGAAGGACGCCAATGCCGGCAAATATTACTTTTGCAGGCGAGAATACCTGAGAGATGACAATCAGATCGTGGGACGATGGCAAGTCAAGGCTTACCAAGCCAACACCTTCACCGAGAGTGGCGGAGAACGAGTAGAGAACGTTCACAGTGGGGATAAGCCAATTTCTTAGTCTTTCGTCGCTTCCGCGGTGGTTGTCAAACTTCTGGATCAAATCTTGAAGAACAGATAAAACAGCCATGGGAGAGTGACAAGACTGTAATTGGGTGGCGAGGGGATGGGTGAGTAGCTTGTTCTTTGTTTTGTTCTCGTATGCTTCGAATGCGGCATTGAAAATCGACTGAAAGTTAGATGAAGAGGAGGGGGTTGGGAAATTCTGAGACATGGCTCACGACGAGGAGAGCCCTCGAACTAAATAAAGTTTAGTTTAGCGAGTTAGTTACACAAATTCGGACGAAATTCTTTTTTGTCTCAAGAATAGCCTCAGGCCATAATCTTAGCCCGATTTATCCATCCGGCGAAGCGAACGGCCCGGGTGTTGAACCCTGCCAGCCACTGTCATGGCCAAGTAAACCAGCAATCCATCGCAGCCTGCGCCTTGCGCCCTCCGACCTCCGACTTCGGCAGGCCCTTCATTTCTCCTATTTTATCGACGTAGGCCGCCCCAGGGCTCCCAGGTGAGCGGTATATAAACACGCTCATTCCCAGCGTTATTGATATCGCTCCTCGACCATTATAATGCCCACCAGCAGTAAAACCCACTCTGCGTCAACGTCGACGACTATCCCCCTGTGCCATCTTCACCGGAGACCCCGTAACGTCATTCTCTGCTTTGATGGGACGGGTAACGAATTCGGTGACAAGGTGCGTGTTCTGCCGCCTCGTTCCCCACTTCCCGAAGCGCATCGCTGATCGGATTGGCATCATTTCGCAGAACACCAACATCGTCAGACTGTTTTCCATTCTTAGGGTGGATCGTCCCGAGGAACAGGTCTGCTATTACCAGGTAGGGTCATCATACATCCCTCTTCCTCTTCTCCCACTCAACCCAACCTGGACGGGATCCCGCAGGCCGGAGTCGGGACATACTTCAAGGATGGCGTAGTCCGGCCGAGGTTTCAAGGTATTGCCAAGCTTCTTGACGAAGGGTTCGCGTGGTACATCTCTGAACATATCCTCGATGGCTACAAGTTCCTCATGCAGAATTACTACGAGGGTGACACCGTCTGCATCTTCGGTGCGTGCTTGTTCACGTCGGAACCCGAGTCTCGATACAATGTGACAGCGTTATGGAAGGGTTCTCCCGTGGCGCGTACACGGCGCGAGCCCTCGCAGGGATGCTTCACAAGGTAAATGCCCTCGTCGCTACACACTTACGCGAACCCGAGCGGATTTCTTACCGTGAGTTAGGTCGGCTTGCTGTCAAAGGATAATTTCGAGCAAATCCCGTTCGCCTATCGTATCTACAAGGCCAAGGATGATTCATCCCGAGACATTGCAGATCGTTTCAAAAAGACTTTCGCTCGCGAGGTCATCATTGATTTCCTCGGCGTGTGGTACGTGTCATCTAGTGTATGAGAAATGTCTGACTGTTGGTTTGTACATCATAGGGACACAGTTCCGAGTGTGGGTCTGCTATGGAGTCCAACACTTCCCTTTGCAGGCTCAAATGACATGATTAGGGTGTTCAGACACGCGTTGTCCCTCGACGAGGTATGTGCGATTCCAAGGAACGCGCGCGAACCTGCAATTATCTAACCGTCACCCCTCATCTTGACTGACATTTCACCCACGGATGACAGCATCGGGTCAGGTTCCGTCCGAACTTCTATCATTGCACACCCGATTCCGATCCGCCGCCCATTCCAACTCAGTCACTGTTAAGGAGGATAGCACATTTCTTGAATCCCTTCAAAGTCAAGTACTTGAAACGAAGCCCGGATACCCCACACACCCCCTCCAACGGAAGGATTTATAATATCACGACGGATGTCCAGGAGGTGTGGTTCCGGGGGTGTCACGCGGGTAAGCATACAAGATATCTGCACTTCTACGTGCGGGTTGCATTGCTCACGACTCGCACTCCTACCACAGACGTCGGCGGTGGCAACGCGAACGACTTGGACAACTACGCGCTGTCGAACGTCTCGCTGCGCTGGATGGTACGCGAGATCGTGAAGGCGGGCATAACCTTAGAGCCGATCGAGGCCTTGCGGAAGCCGAAGTTCAAGATCCTCTTCGATCTCGATCACACCGTGCTCAATCAGTGGAACATCCCGCGGCGAGAGCTCTTGCCATCCACGGCGCGCGAATTGAGCGAAGCCACTGTATTCGAGGATACCCTACCGCAGCAACCCGAGGGGAACTATGAACAGCCCCTTTCGTCCCCTGAGAAAAAGGTGGGCTCGGACGGTGCTCAAGCTAGCTCCGGCGAGATCGAAAGAGAGCGGGCGGTACACGCTTCGGATGCCGAGACATTTTTCGACACCAATGATGCGCTGGGGAAGATCAGGGATGAACTCAAGCAGGGGAAACTTTGGTGGTTTTGGCGATTCCTTGAGATCATCCCCACGTACTACGAATGGCAGGATAAATATGGTCGATGGCTTGGACAGACCAAGTGAGTTTTTGCTTGTTCCCGTATGTTACAATGACGTTAATGACGACGGTCATTATCTGTACGTACAGGTGGAATCTGGCGTCTGGACGAGTGCTACCTCCCAATCCTATCTTTCACAAAAGTGTCGACACACGCAAGGACTCACGTACGGATTATCCTCCAGTAGCGACGTGGGAAGAAGGCACCGAGCGCTATGTTCAATAGAGAATGCGGTGTCATGGTGTAGAATCTGGGTGAGAACTATGCGAAGTATATCCTTTTCTGTATCTGGCTGTGTAACGGTCTTTTTTGGCTACTTTTGTCTGAGTGTGTAAATGCTGCTATCCTGGTACCACGCGAGTGCATGTTTCTCGGCGATCTCATGAAGTCCTGGCTGTAATGAGAAGGTGCTCCCGACTTTGTTTTTTGTAGACGGCGTAAAGCAGTTCTAATGTAGAACGAGGGAAGACGCAAAGGAGTGTAATATGACGGAACTACGCCCTGTCAAGTAAAGGGATGGGGTAGGGAAAGCTAACAATCAAGGGTTGGAAAAGGGTATGATGTCTGTACTGGCACACGCCGGTCATAACCAAACCTACAGTACATTGTCTAGGCACATAAGCAATTAGCTTGGTGTATAAGGGGTATTTTGTCTAGACTCCTGGATGGTAGTAGATCGGTTCAGTGTACGTTGGTTCTGGACACGGTGAACTAGTAGTTCGCGGACGTGGTGTACCAACAGGGAAAGAGGGTCAGGGCCGTCAGTGGTATATAGTAGGTCAACACCTACGTCTTGGATGGCTTGGGCTTGTAGGGGTGATGCCAGCTGGGCCCGCCATCACCGCGCCTGATTTTCGCCTGCATGAGAGCGCAGGGCCGGGAGGCACTCGCGGACAGGATGAACATGAAGAGGGTCAAGGTTATCAAGTTGAGATTCTGCATGCTTGCAAGCGGTGGGTGATAGCAGCGTTGCGGATAGAGGCTTCGCGAGACGAGGGAGGCAGGAGGGGCGCGCAATTGGGAAGGGATGCCGTGCCGTGCAGGTTGACCCTCACGGAAACAGGGAGGGAAGATATGAGATGGTGATCAGAACGGTGGGTAATTTAAGGACTGGGAGTATCGTCGGAGCTGCGAAGTCCGGGATATAGGATTGAATTCTTTCTCTTCTTCTCACAGGATTAGCTCAGAGAAAGTACAAGGTTTTAGGTGAGTTCGCGCTGTGATAGGCGCACATCACTACCCAAATCCGAGGGTGGAAATGGCAGTGAACATGGGCTTTTCGAACGGTGCTGGGTCTTAATGGTAGGTAGGGAAAATATTGTTGGCGGTGGCCCGAGAGTTGTGGAACATGAATCAGCCTTGCTACTCGATTCCGCATAGAGCGGAGGGGGATAAAAAGTTCTGGTCGAGAATGGAAGCCTAGGATATGACGAATGGGTTCGCATGGCGCGTTGCCAACGACGGTTTCTGCCATGAATGTAAGTAACCAAGCCGATGGAAGTGTAGCGACGCGGGGTTCCACTAAAAGATCTGGCCTCGACGCAACAGAGAAGCAAGACGAAATACCTTCCTATAAAAGCTATTCCAGGATGCACCGGTGATGAAGTGTACGTGAACATGATGGATTGCGTCTCCGAGGCTCGTTTGCCGCGCCCCCCGGTGGCCGAGTTCCGGACCCAGGCAGCGTGACGCCAGTAGACAAAGTCAAATAGATGCACTCCGCGAAGCCGGTCGAGCGTATATCCTTTATTCCGACGTTTCTCAGACAAGAGGTACTGTAGCTTGGCGTGGGTGCGAAACTAGACGAAAATGTGGACCAATAACTGTTTGAGGCGCAATTACATAATGCGCCTTGAAGTGGCAATCGCGCACTTGGTAAGCAGCGGTATAAGCGGCGAGGGAGAGTGTTTAGCTACCTCTTTGCAACTGTCCAAAAAATAGCTCCTTCATGGCACGTTTAGCGCGTTCGGGGTGACGCGACAACCGCCAAGGTACCTCCGTGGGTTTCCATGTATGCATCATTCCCCCCAGTTAATCCTATGATCTGCCGATGCAGCCATTGCGTCGATGAACGGGCAGCTCCTCATGAACAAACCCATCACGGTCCACTATGTCAGTGCCCTCAAAAATGACAGAAAGGGCGGGCGTCGCGGAACGGCCGCCGAACGACTCTCAGCAGAGCGGACCAGGAACAACGATGTGCTACCCACTTGCCTCACACCCGCCACCGGCCAGCCCGCGTACGGCGTCGCCTTGCACCGGCCACCCTGCTACAGTAGTTACTATAGTTCCGCTCAAAGCGGCACCTCCCGCGTAGCTTGCCAGTGGATTCATGCCTATGCAACCGCCTCTGCAAACCTCCAGGTCTCTGTTTCGGGCACCGTTCCAATACCCCACACGGGTATGGGCACGCCCCAGGGGTGTGCCACAGCCACCACCTGGTAGCGTGCCAATATTCAACCTGGCCCAGGGATCCCGACCGCCTCCCCCGTCTGGCTTTGCACCATGTCAGGCGCGCCTATGATGTTCCTGCATGCAACACCAGCCGATATTTCACCTTATAATGGCTAATGAGGTGCCATATCTCTTGCCACTAGGTTGACGAGCTGCGGAAAGCAGATGGGCCAGAGGAAGGTCAAGATCCGATGAGCAGATTCTACGGTGGACAGGCTCCATGATCGATGGTGGGCTCCTTACGCTGCACTTCTGCGACTCGATGTCGGTATGCAGCGTGGTTCTTTCCAAGAGAAAGCCAGCATGATAGAATTGCAGGACCCCGGGGCAGAAAGCCAGAGTCTATTTAGTCTCGATAGGGCTATACATCGCTTTTGTAGATTTCCCGTCGTAGGGGGTTATTTACAAGGGTCATGCGACCGTGTTGTTGTGCCTGCTAACTTGGATGTGCGCCTCCTAGGCTTGGTTACCTTATGTCCGCAGTTCAGATGAGCATTCCCTCTGCCCAGAGTTACGGTTCCATCTCAGCTGTCAAGAAAATGTAAGTACTCAAATGGCGCTAAATTCCCCATGGGGACATAGGGACTGTTTGAAATACAAACATTTGCCCTGCAGATAGTATCACGGTGGATGTCCAGGAGATGTGGTTTGCGGGGTGTTACTCGGGTACGTATACAAATTGCACTCCTACGACAGACGTCGGTGGTGGTAACGCGGAGGACTCGGGATAACGGTGCTGTCGAACGTCTCGCTGCGTGGGATGGTGCACGAGGTCCTGAAAGCAAACACGACTTCAAAGCCAAACGATGCCTTGCGGAAGCCGAAGTTCGAGATCCTCTTCAACCCCACTCTAATGGTGGAATATCCCGCAGCGAGAGATCTGGTCATCCACGGCGCGCGAATTGAGCGATGCCAACGTAGTCGAGGACGCCCCAACGCAGACACTTGGTAGGATCTATGCCATGGGCAGCACCGTTTGTCTCCTGAGAAAAAAGTGTACGCGCACAGTGCTCAGGCCAGTCTCTGCGAGGGCGTGCGGCACAGGCCTCGGAGGCTGACAGATTCTTCGACATCAGTGAGATGCCGACGATGATTACGGATGAAATTGAAGTGGCGAAACTTGGGTGGTTTTGGCCGTTCCTTGATCGTTCTTACATACTACTGTAAGAACGGGCTGAACGGCATAATCATCAGTACTTTTGCAACTGCCTGAAATGACCTGAAATCAGGCAGTTTCAGGCAATTTCAGGCAATTTCAGGCAATTTCAGGCAATTTCAGTGAGCAGGACTTCAGATCACACATTTCAGTCATTCCAGACTGCATCTTGCATGTGGTACATGTATATTTCCAGTCACTTCAGTCGCTCCAGTCACCTCAGACATCAGTACAAACTAATATCATTGTGATGAAGCTGTGTGTCAAGGGCAATTCAAACCCACGACCTGCTCAGGTATAAGTTACATAACATGTACAACCTAACCACTAAACTAGTGTGGCGATTCCTGCTTTCCCACCTCTACTATAGACAAGGACATTATTGCTTAGTCAGAATACAAACCAAAAAAATTCAGAAGTCACAAGTTGAAGTTGTGCCTTCACTCCCCTCCACCTCTCTCCTTCACCTCTCCCTTTCTGCCCACCTCAGTCTGCCCCTTCCTCTCACAAGGCACCACATCCTCTTGTGTTTTCACCATGTCCCCAGTGCTGATCCCAACAGGAGCAAAATAAAACTGCGAGCCTGTGTCTCAATTGCCCACCCTGTCATGAACAGTGACCTCCAGAATCACAGGAATCAAAGGGAATGGACAGGACAATGTCGAGAGACCTCCCTGCAATAGAATAGAACATCCCAGCAAAGGGGGACAACCCAAACACTCCCACAACTCCCCCCAGACCCCCAAGGCACCAGCAAGGCCCTACACAAATAGACCCAAAGAGAACCCCTTGGGAAATCCCCAAGGGAATCCCCAGATCACATCTAGGACCCTAGATGATCTAGATATCTCCAAGATCAGAATAGGGGATTGCCAGAGATATAGATCTGGCCACAGATCTGCATCAATCCCAAAATACCCTGAGTGTCACATCCCTCTTTCATGTGACCGCCTGTGACCAACTGTGACCCGCAAGCATGGACTTTTCTGATTCTTTACTCATGTTTGCCTTTGTTTACATCTACATTGACTTGCGCACGATGAACTCTCTCCAGTACCTTCCATAACCTTCTCCTATGTTCCAGATAGCCTCGCAGACTCATGACTAGCTATCTTGTCCTATAAAAACCCTGTAAATATGGACAGCAAGCCTCACACTCGCTTTATTGCAGAATACAGGCAATCTTGTGAAACTCAGTCTGAGCTGCTCAAAAGCTTGTCTGATCCCCCCTCAATCTTCCTCGCTTTCTCTTGCTCCTCCTTGTTATCTCCTCAGAGGTCCCTCCAGACCTTGACTCTTGACTCTAAAGCTGACTAGGAGCCCTGCGAGGCTGTCCCATGAAAGTCCAGCCTTCAAACTCAACTCCATGACCCTGCGTGAAACACTTAGTCGTCGCCCAAGATCCCTGAAGATCACAAGCATGTGCTGATTCAACAGAACGATGATTACAGCCGTCTGACTGTAACACTGAGAAGTGAAGTGGCCACAACCCCCAAGGAAGCGCGCCACAACCCCAAGCACCCAGAATAACTCCTCCCCAACCTGTTGGACATTCCAGAGCAGAAACAGATGGCATTATGCCATTTGAACAGCAAGGAAGACTAAGAATACCCCCTAGAGTAATAACACTTACTAGAATACCTTCCCTGTGTATATAAGGACTCCCAGTATGAACAGACAGTCCTCAGACTGTCCATTTGTGACACTCCCATCGCTTCCTCCCCTTGCTGCCTTGCACCAAGCAGCTCAGTGCCTCTGCCCTCCCCTGTACTCTCTGTAACACCCTGTGTCTCAACACTCGACCTGTATCATCAATCCATGTCCCTCTGTCCATCCAGAACCTTCCTAGTGAATTACTGTTGACCCAGCAGTAAGTTCGCCACACATCTGCCCATTCGCCCACCTACTTTGGAGGTTTGACATTCAGTCATAATGGTATGTCATTTTTATGTTATTCTTTGCGCATTGTGCTTTGGTGGTGGTAGCTGTTACGCTCCTGCGGGCACAAGGGCCAGACGTTGGCAGTTTGGGGTCCGGGTGCGCGTTAAGCAGCACTAGAAGGTCTTTAGTCGAATGGGGGCTGGTCTCCCTACTCAGCGAGCACTTGCAAGGCAAGGCTAAATCGATAGGCAAGTAAATGCGGTCTGTGCAAGGGTCTAAGTTGACGATGAAGTGATCCCCCTCCTCGGAAGGTCCTTGCCAGTAGTTCTGGAGTCGAAGTCGGTCCAGTGGCCTTCCCACCTTGTATGCCAATGACCAGAAAGTCGCAAGATTGATTCTAAGTCAGGCTTAAGGCCCAACCATGAATGATATGGGTTTATATACATGTCGCAGTCCGTCTAGGATGCTTGGTGAGTCAGGTAAGTAACAATAGCGATGAATGGCCTTAAGGGCTCTTGGGTCGAGTCAGAGTAGCAAGCGAGGGACAATAATAACGACTGGAGATCGAGATGGTAATGATGAAATGAGTCACAATAGCTAAGCGAAGGTAAAGTGATGGTAGCTAGTGGAAAGGTTTTTATGGAGGGGTAAGTAGGGCGTCCGAGGGGAAAAGGAAGTAGTATGTCACCGCTACGGTTTCACCAGGCTTCCTAATAGCAGTGAAGCGACAAGACAATGATGTATACGAAGACTGCAACGGCAATCGCTACGACGAATGCTAGCATATGCCCGTCCGGGGTCCGGGTAGCTCTTGAAGAAGATTACGACTCCTACTCAAGGCGAATTTGACCGAGGAAGAACCAAGATCGCATTCGCTTTGAGTGGCAGGACGAGGGTACCGAGCAAAGACGACGAGTCCTTGACAGGGAGCCCTGAAGGGATAACACGTGTATAGATGAAAGACTCGACTTGTCGAGTCCTAGCGATACATCACTACTATTTATAATACAACCTCTGGTCCGTGCTCGCAGACCTTGAGGGGAGGCAGATCAAACTATCACAGGTAGGCGGTCGGCACGACGTAACAATTGACATCATCGGAGAATCGGAGAATCGGAACGAATCGGGGCGCGATCAAATATAGTACAGTACCCGGTTGCAGAACTTACCCCGGTCCACGGCGTACAAGCTAGCCGTCTCGGGAGCCGGTGACATCACCCTCCCTCTAGATGGCGAAGCGTCCTCGCTTCACGTTGCAGTTCTTGGGGGGAACTCAGGGGAAATTCTCGTCGTCCCGAAGTACCGCAGAGACCAGGTACTGTTGGCGGGCGAGGCGTTTGGATATGCGGGCGAGCTCGAGGCGTCCACGGGTGAGGGCGTACTTTTCGTGGAGGAGGGCCAGATCCGCTTCAATTTGGTCCCATTGAAGCTCCATTTCTTGGGCCTTGAGGTAAGTGTTGCGGGCGCGTGTAAGATCAGCGACGATCCCGAAGTCCGCAAGTTCGACCGCGGCTTGGCAGAGTGCTTCGAAGGTCACGGTTCGTCCTTCGATGATCGTTTGTACCCAGAGGGGAAGCGGCTCAGGTACCTCGTCGACTCGGAGGTCAGGCGCGGCGTAGACTTCGATGCTGTAAGGGGACTCCGTGGCGAACTCCTTTCTGGTGAGGCCCTCGGCCTTGGTATAGTCGCCTGGGTGTTGGCGGATGAACTTCGCGGGGAGGTATAAACCGTCGCCCATGGGAATATTGAAGTTCCGAATTTTGCCGTTGTTTTGTATGTACCCCTCCGGGGGTTCGTCGTCTTGTTCATCGCCCAGAAGTTCCTCGAGGCTCTCGACCCGCTCGTGGAGAGTGCGGAGCTCTCTGTTGTGGGCGTTTTCGCGTTCTTCAATTGTTTGGAGGAGTCCGGCTGCGATCTCCCGCATAGTCTCTTTGGGGATGTGATTTTTGGCAGCCAGGATGGCGGCGGTGGAGCGGGGTGAGAGGGGAGCTCCGATGACCTGCGGAACAGCATACGAGCTACTTGACTGAGGGGAGGCCGATCCGAGGTCCTGAGACATTCTGGCTTTGCGGTCAAAGTGGGCGGCGAGCGTGTCGAGATGGAACTGAAGCCACGGGTTGCGCAGTGTGACGAGGAGTTCTTCAGGGGAGAGGAGAGGGGCGAAGGCGTAGAGAGGGTCAACTGGGGCGTCCAGCTTTGCTGTCGAATACTCGCGATTCGGGTTGTCCTTTTATCTGAAAAAAGGGGGGTGTGCTTATGATATTCTTTGATCAGCTGTTCAGCATGAATGCGGTCCCT
Organism: Russula dissimulans; assembly: GCA_022376545.1. Classification (NCBI taxonomy): domain Eukaryota; kingdom Fungi; phylum Basidiomycota; class Agaricomycetes; order Russulales; family Russulaceae; genus Russula; species Russula dissimulans. The sequence goes on from WTXJ01000128.1 coordinate 84,342, forward strand.
CGGTTCCCATGTGTTGTCGCTATGGGGGTAACCTTTCCATTTAAGGAGATATTGTAGCTGCCGCTTTCGTCCCTTGAACCGGTGATTGATGACGGCTTCTACTTCGTATTCGTTTTCTCCTCCGATCAGTTCGGGTGGTGGTCGGATAAAATTGGGTCCGTGTGAGGGTGTTTCGCGATAGGGTAGGAGAAGCGAGGCGTGGAACACACTATAAATGTTCCACGTTGCGGGAAGCTCCAGCTGATACGCCACTGATGAAACCTTCTTGACAATCTTGAAGGGTCCTTGTCGTTTCGGGGCTAGTTTCATCATTTGATACGGTAATTTCAGATTGCCGGCCTCAAGCCACACTTGTTGTCCGACTTGAAACATGTCTTTTATTGTTTCCCCTTGATGCGCCGCTTTGTTGATGGCCGCCGTAGCTTGTGCTCTATGTTTCAGCATTTCATCGATTCGTTCCTCTGCTTCTTCGTTGTTGGATCCTATCACTTGGTTCGGATATAGAATGGGGCGGTACCCCAATAATGCCTGATTCGGAGACATTTTCAGCGTGGAGTTTTGTCGGTCGTTATGGATGGCCGACGCGATCGTGAGCCATTTGCTCCAGTCATTTGGTTGCGCTCCAGTGACCAATCACAGATATTGCTCAATCCACTGGTTGGTTCTTTCCGCTAGCCCGTCGGTTTGGGGGTGAAAGGCGGTTGATAGGTTTTGCTGCACCCCTAATTTCGCAGTGAGGGCACGCCCGAAGTGAGAGGTGAAACGTGGGTCTCGGTCCGTTATGATCTTCTTTGGGAGTCCAAACCATCGGTAGACATTCTCCAAATACAATTGCGCGATGTCTGGGCCTGTCACCATTGTTAAGCAAGGGATGAAGGTGGCCGCTCGGGAGCATCCGTGGTCCACGATGGTGAGGATTGCGTCATACTTCTGGCTTTTGGGGAGTCCGGTGATCAGGTCCATGGCTACTCGCTCAAAGGGCTTCGCGTCCGGTGGGGTGTCTATCTTGTAAATAGGGACTCGGGGACGGTGTGTGCGGATTTTCCCTTGTTGACAGTCGCCACACCCCTCCACATAGTCGATTACCCATGCATTCATGCCGGGCCACCAGAAGTCTCTTTTCACTTGGCGGAGGGTCTCGTCTCTGCCCGGGTGACCTGCCATCGGCGCGTCATGAGTGTGAGCCATGATTCGTCGTTTGAGTTCCAAATCTGGTGGGACCACTAGCTTGCCGGCTTGGGCCCATTTTGGGACACGATGGTGTAGCTCCTCTTGAACGCAGTGGAAGGTATTTTTCCATTCTTCCATAAGGCACGGGTGTTGCTTTTGGGCCCATCGGACGTTGTCCTCGAGATCTTGGTGGATGGAGTCTAGGTCGAAAACGCGAATTCGTGGAGGGGGCTTAAGATGTCGTGGTTCCGGTTCGACTGGGCGAACTCGTGGCAACCCTCGGTGCTCATCGGGTACTTCATAGTGAGAATTGACGAAGAGTTGTTTGGGGAGGACTACTACTTGTTTGTTGTCACTCTCTCCTCTGTCCGCTGAAGGTGGGCGTGACAGGAAGTCTGCTGCCATATGTGATTTTCCTGGTGTGACCTGGATATTAAACCAGTAATCTTGCAAGAGCGCGTGCCACCGCGCGGTTCGTCTATTTAGGTCTCTTGGCTCTTTCCAGAACGCTAAATTGGCATGGTCTGTTACTATTGTAAATGGGTGTCGAGTGAACCCGAGGTGTTGTCTCCAGTGTTTGAGGGCCTTAACTACGGCTAGTAGTTCTCGTTCGTAGATATTGTAGTTGCGCTCTGCCGGGATGAAGGTTGACGAATAGTATGCGATAGGGTGAAGTCGGAATTTTAGGGGCCATCCCGGATTAGGGTCACCCTCCTGTAGGAGTATGGCTCCCACGCCATATCCCGAAGCATCCGTGTGGAGGATGAATGGTTTCGTATAGTCTGGTTGAGCGAGGACTGGTCGTCGACACATGAGCGTTTTGAGGAGTTCGAAGGCTTCCATTTGTTCCTTGTCCCAGTGCCATAGGGTGGTCTTCTTGGTAAGATCTAGTAGGGGACATGTGATTTTTGAGTAGTTCGGTATGAAATATCGATAGAAACCCGTGAATCCTAGGAATGCCCTGACTTCTGTGACATTCGTTGGTCGTGGCCAATCTGCAACTCCTTGTGTCTTGGTTGGGTCCATGTGAATGGTCCCATGTTGGAGGATTACGCCCAAGAAGTCAATGCGGCGTTGTTCGAACGCGCATTTCTCGGGTTTCAGATATAGATCATGTTTTGCCAGTTTGTCTAGGATCCGGTGTACGCACTTTTCATGGAACTGGGGGTCATCATCCATTGCGATCAGCATGTCATCCATGTAGACAACTAGCCATCCTTCTCGCATTTCCTCGGCGAAGATTGCGTCCATCATCATTTGAAATGTGGCTGGTGAGTTAGTAAGCCCAAAGAACATGACTGTGGGTTCGAACAGTCCTTGATTGGTGATAAAGGCGGCCTTCCATTCGTCTCCCGACTTAATTCTCACGTTGTTATATCCCCAATGAATGTCAAACTTAGTGAACAGGGTGCGTGATCGTACCTTGTTGATTAGTTGGGGAATGAGAGGAAGCGGGTATTGGTTACGAATTGTCCATTGATTGATCCTTCGATAGTCCTGAACTGGGCGGAGCTTTCCATCTTTCTTTTTAATGAAAAAGAAGGGGGCGGCGTAAGGACTCTTCGAGGGACGGATGTAGCCTTTCTCCAGGTGCTCTTGTACGAATTTCTTCAGTTCTTCTTGTTCGAACTGAGTGAGGGTGTAGATTTTCCCTGGTATCGTGCTAGGGGCTCCGGGCTTGAGTTCGATGGCATGATCCCAGATTCTGGGTTCCGGGAAGCGATGCGCTGCCTGCTCGCTAAAGACCTTTTGATGCCGTTGATACTTGACGGGTATGTGGTGCTTTCTTGCTGTTGTTGCTGGTTCTTGGGGCCATTCCACTTGTGCAACGAACATTGGTTCGTTCTCGTGCCGAGCGGGATGGGTTCCCTTCGGTAAGAATCTGGCCTTTGCTGCATCGGGGCTTCTTAGGATTATGGGGAGCTGTGAATAGTCCAGCCATCCTTTGGCCCAGTCTATTTTTGGTTGGACCGCGGCGAACCATGGATACCCCAGGATTAGCCCGTGGTCTCCTAAATTAGTGAGGAAGAATCTCATGTTCGTCCGATTCATCCCCGTTTGCACTTGCAGGTCAGTGAAAAATTCTAGTACTCCTCCACGGTTGAGCGTGCCATCCACATTGTAGACTTTTCGTGGGTATTCCATCCTTTTTATGGGGAGGCCTAGCCATTTTGCGTAGGACAAATTCATGAAATTTTCAGTTGCTCCGGAATCCACTAGAGCGATTGTTTCAGCCCTCTTCCTCGACGAGTGTACATATGAGCGAATTGTCATTGATTTGCGTGCCGACATAAATACATCTTTCGAGGTTTGTCTAATCCAGGCTGTACAGATTAGACCGAGTGAAAATCCTGGCGGTCCCTCATTCGTTCTCCCAAGGTGGATGATTCTTCGAGAGTGAGGGAACGCAGTTGTTCTTCCATCCATGCCACTTTGTCCTTGGGTTCTTCAGCGACGGTTTCGTCGTCATTCCAATCGATGAGACTGGCTTGAGTTTTCCTCTGGGGGCAGTTGCGTGTGATATGGCCTGGTTGATTACATTGGAAGCACAAAATGCTTCGTGGTTGTTGACGCGGTTGGGTTTGGATAGCCCGTCCTCTCGACGATGGGCCTGCTTTCGTGCGGTCCACGTCCATCGGGACCGGTTGGTTGGCCATCCATGGGGGGGCGTTGGTAGAGGTGTACTGGGGTTTCGTCAGTGGGGAAGGTCGTTGTTGCGGTCGTCCGCCTCTGTTTAAGCGGTTAAACGGATTGAAAGTTGTTCCTCTTTGGGGAAAGGGGGTTCGTCAGGGGCCGAATATTTGGTCTATCACTTGTCGTGATTTGACGCTCTCGATCGCTCTCCCTTTAATGTCTGAGTAAGCGTGGATGAGAGGGGGCTTCATTACGTCTTCTGCAACTCCTCGTGGTAGTCCCTGGATGAAGAATTGTTTAGTTTCGGCATTTCCAATTGTATATCCCGCCTCTCAGGCCAGCTGCTCAAATTGTGAAATGTATGCGTCGATTTCGGGCCATTTCATGCGTAGTCCTTGGAGTTTTAATTTGGCGCGTTCTTCTTGTTGAGTGTCTTGGAATTGGTGGGCAAATTCGTCTAGGAAAGCTGCCCAGGTAGCTGGGACATCGTCAGCTGCTGTGAGGGTGTCGAAGAAGTTTCCGAAGTCTCTTGTCCAGCTAGCCACCAAGGGTCCTTTGATTAGGGTGAGGGCGAGAGCGATGCGTTTCAGGTATGAGTTCATTCCTCCTACATTATTGTTAAGGCGGATGTACCCCTTTAGTTCTTCGATGAAGTCATCGGCTCTCTCCCGATCTCCATCGAATATGGCTGGTAGAGCTCCCATCATTTTTGGGTCGACAACGGCTTGTCCAACCGCTGGTGGCAGTGGGATTGGTGGTCCCGGTCCTAGTGGGCCTGCGCTTCCTCCTCCTCCTCCGCCACCTCCACCTCCTCCACCTGGTGGTCCTCCTGACACTATCGTTCGCCTCATGGCGGTACTAAGGCGGTTTTGGATTGAGCCACTTGAGGCAGACGGGTGTGTTGGAGGGGAAGTCGCTTGCGAAGAGGGGGCGACTTGTGTGGGGGTAGCCGTTGACGTACTAGTGATGGTCGACATCGTGTCGTGGTATGATGGTGGTGCCAAGGATAGTGCTTCGATCCCTTGTGTTAGTCGATCGAGGGTGTTGGATCTTGACCTGGGGCTTGACGGGTTTTGAGAGCTAGAATCTTCTTCTTCAGATGTTGACGTGGAGCTTGAACGATTGTGGTTTTCGAATGCGAAATTAGCAGGTACTTCGCCTAAGGGGTAGTTGAACTCTTCAACTTCAGGGAGTGGCTCTCCCCAGTTAGGGTATTTCTGTCTTTCCCCGTGACTCAATATGTGCCACCGTTGGGTCGTAGTTTTCCAGTAGACGAAGGCCGCTTTGCCTTCTCCGTACTTTCCTGATGGGTAATATAGGTGTACCCCGTAGTTTCTTCTTGATGATGCGGGTGCTTCTCTCCAGAACACGTGTGAGTTCGGCAGGGGGAGGTCTTTCTCTGGGTAGTTCTCTAAGAACTCCAATGTTGGGCTGACGGCCGTTGACGAGGCCGTTTTGAGACGAAGTTGAGTCTGATGTCACCGCTGCGGTTTCACCAGGCTTCCTAATAGCAGTGAAGCGACAAGACAATGATGTATACGAAGACTGCAACGGCAATCGCTACGACGAATGCTAGCATATGCCCGTCCGGGGTCCGGGTAGCTCTTGAAGAAGATTACGACTCCTACTCAAGGCGAATTTGACCAAGGAAGAACCAAGATCGCGTTCGCTTTGAGTGGCAGGACGAGGGTACTGAGCAAAGACGACAAGTCCTTGACAGGGAGCCCTGAAGGGATAACACGTGTATAGACGAAAGACTCGACTTGTCGAGTCCTAGCGATACATCACTACTATTTATAATACAACCTCTGTTACGCTCCTGCGGGCACAAGGGCCAGACGTTGGCGGCTTGAGGTCCGGGTGCGCGTTAAGCAGCACTAGAAGGTCTTCAGTTGAATGGGGGCTGGTCTCCCTACTCAGCGAGCACTTGCAAAGCAAGGCTAAGTCAATAGGCAAGTAAATGCGGTCTGTGCAAGGGTCTAAGTTGACGATGAAGTGATCCCCCTCCTCGGAAGGTCCTTGCCAGTAATTCTAGAGTCGAAGTCGGTCCAGTGGCCTTCCCACTTTGTATGCCAATGACCAGAAGGTTGCAAGATTGATTCTAAGTCAGGCTTAAGGCCCAACTGTGAGTTATACCAGTTTATATACATGTCGCCGTCCGTCTAGGACGCTTGGTGAGTCAGGTAAGTAAGAATAGTAGCAAATGGCCTTAAGGGCTCTTGGGTCGAGTCAGAGCAGTAAGCGAAGAGACAATAACAAGTACTTAGGGACCGAAGGCAGTAACAACAGAATGAGTCACGATAGCTAAGCGAAGGTAAAATGATGGTAGCTAGCGGGGAAGTTTTATGGAAGAGTAGGTAGGTAGTCCGAGGACGTAAGAAGTGGCAAGTGAGATAGAGGCAAAGAAAAAGAAAGAGGTGGGTAGTGGTAAGCCCGAGGGCAGATCGTAACAACCTCTGGTCCGTGCTCGCAGACCTTGAGGGGAGGCAGATCAAACTATCACAGGTAGGCGGTCGGCACGACGTAACAATTGATATCATCGGAGAATCAGAGAATCGGAACGAATCGGGGCGCGATCAAATATAGTACAGTACCCAGTTGCAGAACTTACCCCAGTCCACGGCGTACAAGCTAGCCGTCTCGGGAGCCGGTGACATAGTAAGCAAAAAGAAGGGGAAAAAGTAAGAAGTGGTAAGTCCGAGGGGACGGATCATAACATCACGCCCTTCCTAAGGAGCTCACTTACACGAGAGCTAGTCTTCTTCCATCGTGGTGGGGGACATGCCAAGGTCCTGAGCCCACATGTTAGGGAAGGCATCCAGCGGGGTGCCGAGATGTTTGGCGAGGCGTCCCATGGCAGGGGCTGGGCATTGGAGTCCATGGAAAGTGAGCCAGCTGGGAACTGAACACCTGTTCTCATGGCATTGAACATGGGGGGTGGGGCATTGGAGCGACTCGTGGCCAGTACTCTGGCAGTAGCAGCAGGTTCCTGCTGAGGGGCAGTCTTTGCCGAGGTGGTGGGACTGGGACTGCATGCATTCGAAGCAGAACACGGGCTCCAGCATTTTTGGGTGGCGATAAGGGGCGAAGCGAGTCTGGGAGGAGGGTGTAGGTGTCTTTAGTGTGGTGTCTGGTGGGCCTTGGCTGGCTTTGAGGGTTGGGACATGCCCAACGTGATAGGGTCTTTCGCTTTCGGGCTTGACCGCATAGACCTGATTGAAGACCCGAGTGCAAGCCTTGGCGTGGATGAGGTGGCGCTCCACCCCAACTAGAGCCTCTGTGTTCTCAAGTAACGCTTCCTCGGCAGCTTGGAGATGGCGGAGCAGTGTAGCATGGCGTGCTTTGCGCGACCTATAGTGCACCAGGTCGGCAGTGAGGCCAGGATCGGCGATGTTGTGGACTGCTCGGTCTACAAAGTCCCTCAGGCTGGACTCGGGGTGGAAGACGTTGAGGTGGTCATCCCTGATCTGCTTGTCGTTGTCAAAGTTTGGGTGGAGTTGGGGGCAAGCATGGAGGGCGAGGCGGTAAATGGGGCCGTTTTTATGGTTAGTGCCCTCCACATATGTTTCTTCCCCATCAAAGACATAGCGGATGTAATTGGTAGTAACCTGGTCCTCTCCATCGTCGATAATGACCAGATAGTGGTCGGTCTGCCCGAAGCTGTATTCGATCCAGTTGCCACCTGGATGTTCTGGGTGGTTGGTGTGTTCCTCTTCCTCGTTCTCGCTCGAGTCAGGGACTGAGATAGCTGAGGGGGAATTTGCTGCGATGATTTCGCCTTCTTCTGGCAGGAAGGGTGCGATATCGACCATAGTGGCTGTGGATAGTCTTTTAAGGAATGTGTAGAGCCCTTTTCTAGCTTCTCCCACAGTGAGGAAGTCGCCTAGATCTGTAGGGGTCTCAGGGAGTCGAGCGAGTTTTCTGATTGGGGTGCGGCAGTGGAGTAACCTCTATGGGTGGAAAAGGACTGGGGGTACGCTCCATGCACTTCTGAGTACGCTTTCATCCCTTGGGCCCAGCGCCATAGCTGCTGCAGTTCGATCTGGTTGACAAGCCCAGCACCAAGCCCAGCAGCAGCAGCAAGAGCAGAGCTAGTAGTAGGAGGGCTTCTCGGTTGATTATCAGGATGGGGGCCGGACTCCCTACTCGGCGAAACCTGGGGGCCTCCGGTGGAGGTCCTGTTATCGTCATGTGGGTTGCTTGAGGTGGTATTGGGGTCGGTAAGACTCGGAGGTGGTATGGGGGTGGTCGGGATGTGTTCTTGCGAGGGGGCATTGCTTTGGGCCATGTGGTGGTTCTTAGTGGTTGTGGTAGGGGCAGTAGTTGACACGACAATAGTAGGAATGGATACCGCTGTGTTCTTTCTCAGAGCGGTGGACAAAGATGTTGCAGTTGGGGTATTTGCGGACTGCTTCTCCCGAGAGGACTTGGGCGAAGGTGGCTGGTCCCTTGAGGGTTTGATAGCTGTAATCGAAGAGGTTGTTGCATGCCAGGGTGGGTCAAGGTGACTTGAACGGATGGCCATTTTACGAATATTCCTCCGGGTTCTTATACTCCTGTGAGGCTGGCTCTCCACGGTCTTTCGTTCATAGTCGGTTATCAAGTCCTCGGCGTGTAGGTCTTCCTTGGCAACCCATTGATCATGTGCTGGTGAATATCCTTTCCATCTGACGAGATATTGCAGCTTCTTTCCTCAGCCGTGGGCTCGCTTGCCAAGGATTTGTTCCACTTCCCACTCTTCTTGTCCTTCTATCTCCTCGGGTGGTGGCTCTATAAAGTTCTGTCCGTGCTCCTCGGTCTCCAAGAATGGGGTGAGTAATGAGGCATGGAAGACATTGTGAATTTGCCAGGTTTCAGGGAGGTGGAGCTTGTATGCCACGGACAAAATTTTAGTGGCTACCTTGAAGGGTCCATACCGCTTTGGGGATAACTTTGCACTATCGTAAGGTTGCTTGATGTTTGTCCCTTCCAACCAGACTTTTTGCCCTTCTTCGTAGCCTTTAAACTTTGTTTCCTTGATGAGTCCTTTCTGCGCTTTGCTTATGGCCTCTTGGGCGGCAGTTCGGACTTCTTTAATGTGTTTCAGTCTTGTGTCGATGTCGGGGATGTCTGTCCTTGTTGTCGGTTGGTGTGCTTGAGGGGTGTAGCCGATAATGAGGTCATAGGGTGTTTTCTTTGTCGTGGAGTGTGGCCAGGAGTTCCTTGTGTATTGAGCGAGTGGTAGCCAGTTTGCCCATTGATTTTGTTGGCTTGCACAGTAGAGGTGAAGGTATTGTTCCAGGGATTGGTTTGTGCGTTCACTTTGTCCATCGGTTTGAGGGTGGTAGGCCGTGGAGATGTTCTGTTTGATCCCTAATAGCCGGCAGAGTTCTTTACCAAAGTTTGAGGTGAACCGCGGATCTCTGTCGGATATTACCTTGGTGGGTATCCCATAGTGGGGGAACACCTGCGTAGCGTAGAGCTTTGCCACTCCTGCCGAGTCGATTGCTTCATTACAGGGAATGAAAATCGATGCTTTGGAGCAATCATGGTCAGTGATGGTCAAGATCATGTCATACCCTTGGGATTCTGGCAGTTTTACGATGAAATCGAGGGCGATGACTTGGAATGGGAGTGCTTGGGGTCTGTAGTGATTGA
>WTXJ01000129.1:0-92707 GCA_022376545.1 Russula dissimulans
TAACACACCCGAGATCCTTCGAGTCCCCCTCGAAGGGAAGATGCAACTACAAGCAGGGAAGGAAGTGTCCCTAGTGTCGAAGAACTCCTTGTACCGCCAGGACTTGGAGTCATGCAAGCGCGCGAAGGATTATCGACACATTGGGAAGGTAGCAGTGCCGGGGGTGAAGCTTCGGGGTTCCAAGAACCTGTCCGGCCTGCCTCCGAAGCCCCTGATGAAGGGGCAAGAGGAGCTGGCGCAACCCTCACAGAGGGGCAGACCGGTCTCCCACCTCCGACGCCTGCCAGTACCAGTCGATCCCTGGAGGAAGAAATCACCCCTACCCCCGCTTCGCCACACACCACCACCAACTACCAAGCCACGCCTGAGTTGGTGGGACACGAAGGGGACCAAGATGAGGATGACCACCCCGGAGAAGGGTGGGTTAGGTGGAACCCAAGTCGGAGTTTCACCAAGACAGAAGTCCTCCAAGAGGACATTTATAAATGGAAAGGAGCTAAGTACCAGAAGTTCCTTATCCAAAATGGGGACCCTAAGGTGTTTAGCACCATGGGAAAAGGGAAGCCGGAATACGGAGAAAGCCTCCACCCCGCTCCTAGCCGGAGGATCTTCCCTTGGGAGTGCAAGGAAGAAGACCTCGACAAGTTCCTGCCGGAACATTATTTCCAAGACCGGTCGCTGATCAGAGGGGCAGAATTGATCAACGACAACGGAGTCTTCGCGGAAATGTACCGCCTCCAATCCTCAGCTATCGAAAAGAAGTACCTCGACCTAGAGCAAGAAAGGCTCAGCAAGGAGGCACAGACCCTTACCAACAAGTGGGTGGAACTCGACCGAAAGAGGCGAAACGTCGAATCGGAAATTCGAGAAGCCAAAAAGTACCTCACCGAGGCTCAAGCTTTGGAGAGGATCAGAGAAGCCTACGACAACAGAGACCCCAAAACATTGATCTCCCCGGGCGAAGGAGGGGACTGGCTGATGAGCATGGGAATGGGGCAGAGATACCACCTACCCCACACGCCCAAAATCCTCGAGAACTGCCACTACCATGGTCTCGGGGCAGGCCATACAGAGGATCAATGTCACGACGCGCATAATAGGTGCCGACCTGGAGGACTCTGCGCAGTCTTACCCCGACATTTCGGGAAAGTACCCCGGTGCCCCTACGCGTACCTCCAGGACAAAAAGGAGGAAGCAGAAAAGCAGGAAAGCCGCGATCGCGTTCAAAAAACCCTGCAGCCCTTTCCTGCCACTCCCGCCGATCCCTCTCCCATTGGATCGGTGGAAACCGTCCAAGGAGGCAGTAGCCAGCTTCCTGGAAAGGGAGGTCAAGATGCCCCCGGCCCTCACTCGCCTTCTAGATCCAAGGGACCGAAGAGGGGGAGAGGGCAGTCAACCCCGCGTCGCATGGTGGCACCCTCTGCTGCACGCAAAGGGAAGGGACGAGGAACTCCGACTCTTACCCCCAACGAGGAGTCCCGACTCGGCCCTAACATCCTATCTCAGGATAAATTCCCTATGACCGACGAGTACCTGGCCATGTGTCAGGAGGTCTGGAATTGCACCCGGAAGCACGCACAAGACGCCTACCCCCTCACGCGAATGGGAGTAGTCGTCGAACTCTTTCGCTCAAAACAGCGAGAGAAAGAAAGGAAAGAAAGGGAGGATCGAGAAGAAGCAGAAGCGCAGAAAGATTACCACCTCGAAGGAGGAGAAGACCCAGACGATTACATTAACTGGGAAGCCCAGGATCGAGGTGACTGAGAGCTGTGGAAAGCTCGACCTTAAAGGGGAGATGATGTTATGGACTCACCTCGATCAACAGGACAAGTCCCACTATCTGACCTCGAGATCCATCCCTCCTCCTTTCGATCCAAGCCCATCCCTATCCCCAAACACGCCTGTATACACTGGGCCTTCTGCAAGAAGTCTGGATGCAAGTGGCACGCCTAGACCCCTTATTGTTCTGAAGTATGATACCTTTGTTCTGGCATTCTGTGAGACTTACGATGGCCCAATACTGATATGCTTACTGATCCAATGACTGATTGTTCCCATGTTATTGTTCCAAAGACCAAAAACGCACTCTATGATATCATAGCTTACTGACGGCTTACTGATACCTAGGAAGAGCTGACAGGCCTGAGAAAGACTGCTTATTGATCGTGCTTGCTACTTACAAATTCCTAAGTAGTAGACTTGTATTTAAACCCTGCAGCAGTTGTAGAGTCGAGCCAAGCTCGACTTAATCAAACATCGGTCTTGCTGACTATCATCTCACCTATTGGAGTGACCCCTCTCATCGTCTAACCAACTCTCGCTCCCCTTGGATAATCTCCAAGGACCACCGAAGCTTAGTGATTGAGCTATATCAATCAGCACTCCAACAAAGGTGAGACGCTACTGCGAACTCTATCAAGAGTCGAGCGTCAGCGATTCTTGACATCCCTTCGCTTAAAACTTACGACTGATGTACCTAACACCTCGTTTCACTTCGCAGACTCGTCTTCAGTGCCCTTCAGACTCGCCTTATAGTTCCCTTACTTCGCGCACGGACCATGCCCCTTTACTATAAAAGACCTCTACGATAGACAGTTAGGCCTTAAGCCTGACTTAGTTGAACCTGTATCAACAAGCAGTAGTCTTCAGGGATAATACCCAGACGAACCTCTTCTCTCTATACCTAAGTCCGCGTTGTGACTTAGCGTGAACCCGATCCCTTCAGACTACTTGAAGACCTATTACCTCTGCGCAGGTACGACGAACGACTGACCGTGACACCGACCCCCGGCTGTGTGGGATACTAGACGGAGCACCCGCTAGTAGTCGAATTAGACCGTGGACACACCGCATTTACTTGCATCGTCAGATAGAGCAGCACCAGTGTGTGTCAGGCTCTCGAACCAAGTCTTGGACCGCTATCCAAGCCCGAACCGCTGAGTAGGGAGACCAGCCCCCGAACGTAGAGCGTGCTTAAGCACCCGAACACCGAACCGCCAACGTCTGGCCTTTACGCACTGCAGGGCGTAACACTATGCCCTAGTATATGATGGCTCTTCCAATGGCGGTTTGCATGCCTATGCTGACTCTGACTGGGCCTCTGACCCTATCACCCGCAAATCCACTACTGGGTATTTGGTGAAATTGGCTGGGACCATATTCTCGTGGAACTCACGTTGTTATGGACTTACCTCGATCTACAGGACAAGTCTCATCTCCTGGCCTCAAGATCCACCCCTTCCCTCTGTCTGCTCCAATCCCCATTCCGAAACACGCCTGCATGCACTGGGCCTTCTGCAAGAAGTCTGGATGCAAGTGGCATGCCTAGACTTTCTATTGTTCTGACGAAGTGGCGCCCTATCTCGACATTCTGTGGGACTTATTGTGGCCTGGTACTACTACGCTTACTGATCCACTGACTGGATGCTTACTGATTGGATGACTGATTGTTCCCATGTTATTGTTCCAAAGACCAAAAAACGCACTCTATGATATCATAGCTTACTGATAGCTTACTGATGCCTAGGAGAGGCTGACAGGCCTGGGAAGACTGCTTATTGATCGTACTCGTTACTTACAGATCCTTAAAGTAGGAGACTTGTATTTAAACCCTACAAGGGCTGTAGAGTCGAGCCAAGCTCGACTTAATCAAACATTGGTCTTGCTGACTATCATCTCACCTATTGGAGTGACCCCTCTCATCGTCTAACCAACTCTCGCTCCCCTTGGATAATCTCCAAGGACCGCCGAAGCTTAGTGATTGAGCTATATCAATCAGCACTCCAGAACAGGTGAGACGCTACTGCGAACTCTATCAAGAGTCGAGCGTCAGCGATTCTTGACACACGTGCACAAAAAACAATCGCATTGTCCTCCACTGAGGCTGAGTACATGTCCCTTGCGGACACCTCAAAGCAGCTCATCTGGTTTAAGAGCTTGCTATTAGAACTCGGCATTACTATTGGCCCCATCCCACTATATGGTGACAATCAAGGATCCATATTTCTCGCCTCTAATCCTGTACAAGAAAAGTGCATCAAACATATTGATTTGCGCTACCACTTCATTCGAGAAGTTGTCAGGACCAAGCAGGTTGAGCTCTTCTTCATTGAAGGAGCTGAGAACATTGCCGACTTATTCACTAAAAACCTGGGACGTATCAAATTCATTAAATTTAGAGAGCAGCTTGGACTAGAGTTCTACAACTCATCCACCTAATGTTTCTCTTATCGCTTACATTACTACCGGGCATTTAGCGAGGGGGAGTGACGAAACGGACTAGTTACACACATTGTACCACGTACGGTAGTTAGTATGTCTCCTTATGAGACAATGGACTTTGGCACAGCGTCCATATATGGTAATCCTAGTTTGAGCGATATTGTGGACGCCTTTACTCACCCCTTATTCCATATTGGACACATAGCCACCTAACATGTATATAAAGCACCTATGTAGAAGTGCAATACGCATCTCTCTACACCTCACTCATACTGCCTAAGTATCTATCACACCAAGGTGAGTGCTTAAGCCTGTATGCTGCGCTAGTTGCTGCGCAACATTGTGTACCAACCTACTGCCTGCTATTGGCGAGATCTTGACTATTTAGTTGAATAGTACCCCTCAGGCTCCTAATATATGGTCCGGATGCCCTGCCGCGCCGCGCCCCCTCGTTTCCCGCGCCCGCCCTTCCCATTCGCGCCGCCGCCGCCGCCGCTCCCTCCCTCCTCCGGCAACGGGCAGGAAGATGCCCACCACCGCGCCACGCCCCCGCTGCTGGGCCCCCCATCTCCCCCCGCCGCGCCGCGCCCCCTCGTTTCGCCCACCCCGCACTTCCCCCGCGCCGCGTGCCCGCCGCTGGGCCCCATTTCCCCCACTGCCACCGCGGATGCACGCGCCCGCGCTGCGATCTCGTCGTTTGCGGCAGCGCTGGGCCTGCCCCCCCCCCCCCCCTCCCCTCCCCTCTCCCTTGCGTGCTCGCCTTCGCGCGTGCGCTTCCGCCGCAGCGTGCGCACGCGCTGCCTCTGTCGCGCATCCCGCCCTTGCGTCCGCGCGCTCGCCTGCAGCGCCGCCCCATTCGCGCAGGCAGGAGGACTTAGCATTTTCTCTCGATTACTTCATCTAGGTACATGTTTTGTGGTAGTAATAAAAATAAGTGCGAAAGGCTGAGTCATCGAGGGTGACGCGTATGCTATCCTTTGCTAAACGTCAACTTCCGTTGAGGGGGCTGTCCCGCTCAGGGTGCAATCGCTTGCCGGCTTCTGTCATGTCCTCCGAAAAGTCAGAAACGCAAGCGCAGCGTCCATGATACTCCCGTCGACCTGACTAAAATGCAGCTGGCCAGACAGCGACTATCGGCGTTGCAGGAAGAGTTGAGGGGCATTGAAGAAACTGAGGCTGAAATGGCGGGGATCATGGAGCACGTCGACGCCCTACAGGATATTCTTGGCAGTACAAAGAAACTCGTGAGTTGAATCGTTAAAGGATTTCGTGTCTCTTATCTCAAACACCTATAAGAAACCTTCGTTTCCCTCAGTGTCACGATCCCACCTCACAGAGATGGGACTGAAGAGAAAAAGTTTCGTGCTGAACGACGATGCATTGGATGGGCGCATCAAAACTTCGCGTATTGATTCGAAACACACAGATGATCTTTGCTTGCAGCTCACTCGAATCTATCACTCAACAAGTAGGAGAGTAAGTTGAACTCAGTCGCACATTACGCATGATGCTTGACTATGTAACGACTGTTTGCAGTTCGAAGCAGGCGCTCGAATGATCCTCGATGCCATTCTCTTGACCATTGCCGACATCTCTCTTGACGCGAAAGAAAAACGCTTTGTAGCAATCCTCCCAGAGATGCAAATCGCGTCCGGCGATGGCGTGTTGGTGAAGAATCCTGTAAACCAGTTTGAAGTGTGGCTCACCGGCAGCGTTGATTATGGGGTCTGCACCTATGAACGCGAGACATATCGCGGTACGACCTGATTGATTAATTTCTTACTCAACGTCACCTCGACAATCTTTCCCAGATACGGTTCTCGAAGCACCACTGGACGATCTGATGATGTACACCGAAAATTGTATCATCCTGGTCGAAGCGAAACGTGATCAGGAAGTGTTGTTTGACTCTTTGCCGGAAGCTACTAGTCAGGCTATCGCTTTGAGCGAGGTAACCGGGTGCGTGTTCAATTTCTTCGCCTTTGGCGTCACTGATTACCATGTACCTAGTAATAAGACTGTTCGGTATTGTTTGTCCGATGGTGCCAAATGGATGTTTCTGGCGTACACCAGAGATGCCCAAGGAAACCGCATCTTGTATGAAGGCCCCTTAATGAGAATGGCGCCGCCGCGAGGCCTTAAGGTTGATAAAGACTACAAGAAAGATGTACAATGCCTTGTGGAGAGATTGTATCATTGGGTATGTCTGGCTCCAAATGCTGAATTGTAACAATAATTGACTTTTTACCCATATGTGCACAGCTAAGAACTGATGGTGATATCGAGAATGATCCCCTTTGCACAGTTGAATAATAATGTTACTGCGAGTTTGAGTTCCTATCGTCCTTAGGTGGATTAATTGGACATTCTCTGGCAAAGATCCGGGACGGACTGACTCGTGTACGCACCGCGTTTTTCAGGTGCTTTGTTTCTCCTTCCTTCTCGAATGTTCCATATCCTGTATTATAAAGTCTAGTATGAATATACTCGATTCTCGCCTTGGAGCCCTCTCGCCATCTCGTAACGCTTTCGGCCTAGTGTGACCGTGTGACGGTAACATTATCTACTGTAGGAGGCATCGTCGCCAGCCTCCTCATCGACGAAACGAACGATCGCCTCTACGTACCGCCCCCTGTGTGGAATAAAATTCCCGTGAATCCCTGCATCTACTGGATCAGTAAAGACCTCAGCAACGTCGGTATCGGATACCACGCATTTTACACCGACCCCCTGTCGAGCGAAGTACCACCACACCCAGTCTATTGGCGCAGCATCTCTATTTCGACGACCAACGATTATTCATCAAAGGAACTTTCGATGCCCTTGATAAACTCGACACCCTCAATTCGAAGGGCAAACGCTCGTACAAGCCAGGAAATATCTCAGTAGTCAACAAACTCGACGTCTTCGTTCCGAAACCACCCGCCTCCGAAATCGACATTGCTCCGTCCCCCGAAGCACCGTCCGACAGCACGATATCCATCCAAGAGGACACTACTATTGATTCACAGATCAAAAACTTGCCAATCAATCTCACACACGACGTTATGGCCACAATGGTACAAACCCGAACTGACACGACGCAACAACCCGTCGATCAGGGTCCCCCTCCTCCCGACAACTCACAACCGCCCGCGCCCGTCGAATCATCCGCCGCCCTTCTCGCCTGCGCACTCCGGCGCACCCCACACTCGGCTCGACAAGGTCCAAATGGAGGAGGACCCCCCGGGGGACCACCCACGCCCGCGCCTGCGCCAGCGCCAGCGCCAGCCCCCGCTGCCGTTGCCAACGCTCCCGCTCAACCCGCCGCAAAACGTCGACAACAACCTCCTGACAATGGGACAGCTCCCACCGGTATTTCATGGGGATCGCGCGCGCGCCGACGACTTCATTGAGAAGTTGAAGGCCTACTTCTGAGTGAACATCGGCGTTGCTGGCTTTGACTTGTATCGCCGGCGTATCACGCTCGCACTGACGCTCATTGAAGGACCACAGGTCGAAGGATGGGTGCACGACATGGGCAACTCACCTGAGTGTCACACTTAATGCTGCAAAATGACAGGTGGATATTACCAATGTTTGCCTGTTGATCCACAGGTGTTCCTGGCACCCCTGGTACCCAGGCTGTCTCCATCCTTTTGGACTTCTGCAGCTGGTTCCTCATGTGTTCCATTCTGTATGTTTGACAACATTTTCCTTCTGAGCCCATCTCCCAGAGCTTTCCTGCACTTGTCCTGCCCTTGGAAACCTCTGACGATGTGGCATCATTGCCTCCCACATCAAGCTTGTCGTCTCTGACAGTGAACATGCTTATTTCAGCTTTTCTGAGTGACTGATTTTTCCCATCCGAAAACCGTCTCAGCTCTTGCCCCTAATGAGTTCCGCCACCCACTGCACTCTTGCCCTGATCACCGTGTTCCGCTACCATTTCCACTCTTGCCCCCATCGCATTTAGGCCATCCGCGATCTGTTTTTCTATCGTCCCCATCGCATTTAGGCCTTCCGCTATCTGTTAAAAACTTCATTGCAGTCCATAAGAGCTCGCATTCGTCACTTCCTCCCAAGAACTGTCACAGTCTGAGCTCCCCACCATCGTTCCTGTTCGTCACGTTCTTCCAACTCCCCCTCGCAAAAACTGACGCTGTCTCCCCCCCTCCAAGTATTTGTCACCGTCTCAGCTCCCCTCTGTCAATCCTGTTTGTCATGTCCTTCCATCTCCCCCTTGCAATGACTGACACAGTCTCGGACCCCGTCGTTGTTTCCATCCAACGCCCTTCATCACATCATTCGATCTCCCCCTTCGCCACGTCTCCTCCCAAGAACTGTCACAGTCTGAGCTCCCCACCGTCGTTCCTGTTCTTCACGTTCTTCCATCTCCCCCTTGCAAAAACTGATGCTGTCTCCCCCCCTAATTATTTGTCACCGTCTCAGCTCGACTATCGCCCTCTCCCGAATCGCCTTGACATTTGCACCCCTTCGTCACGTCATTCGATCTCCCCCTTCGCCACATCCTTCCATCTCCCCCCTCCCAATGGCTGACACCGTGTTGGACCCCACAGTTCATTCCAACATCAAATTCACCTGTACTATTGCTGCGCAATTCATAAATTATCTTCCGACGCTGCGACGCCGTTACAGGTTTGGTACAGGGAGAGATTTCATCATACCTGGCCCTTACAGCATTAGTACACGCTGATATAGAATCGCTCTCCCTTATCAGCAGACGTGTAATTCCTTCCCCTGCATACTTTATACACACACAATAAACCGCTGCCTTTTCCCTCTTTTTCGTTCTGTAAAGCCACCACTCCTCTTGCCGTTCCTCCTTAGACTGCTCGCCTTGGCCGCGGCGGTCTCCTTGCCTTCAAAGGAAGAGCCCGATGCATTTGACTGGAAATGCAGCTTCAGACCCTCAGAGGTTACGTCATAACCAGTGAGGAATGGCTGTTTTTTGTGTATAACAAGGGCGCAGATGGCCCTCAGGCTGGTGGAAGGGAACAGTGGCCTGAACTGAAAGATGGGCTGCCGTTGACCCTAGGATTGGTACGTGACTAAGTATGTTTCATGATGACAGTTATTACACGTTCCTAACCTGATCTTGGGTGGTGTGTCGAGAATGGAGAGAAAAAGATATGAGGCTATGCGTTTACACCAGCCCTTCTCGGAGAAGGTATCTCATTCAATTTTGCTACCCCCTCCGCAGGCTTCTGAAGCAGAGCTGGAACCTTGCGGTTTGTTTTGGTGGTACTGCCGAACGAGACTGCACTTTTATCTTCACCACATCCGCCACGTAACCGCAATTTCAACCTGTCGCGGTCACTACTACTATATGACAATGTTGCTGGCCGCCCCTGAAATTGTTGCAGCCACGTCGGCCATGCGTTCTAATTACGCGATGACAACCACGACACGACGTATCAGGGCCTTGCTCGCGTCGAGGCACATGCTGACAGGTACAGATATACGCGTCATCGTCCAGTAACTGACTTTTGGTTGGCAATGGAGATTCGTTGGTGCGCCGCAGCCGCCTTCCACGGGTGTAACCAGGATTTCCGACACCGATATCAAGGTCAGCGACGTCCATTCTATGCGAGTTTAGGTGTGTGGGGAGGCCCGTAATTGGACCTCTCGTCAGAATCGTGCTTATTTCGTTGCCCAACGCAACGAGATTCAATAAGGAGTGTCGGCCGGCCCTGCTTCCGGCTCATCAACCTCCGGCATGGCGAGTAGAGACACCTTTCCGTGCGCAAAAGCAAGCACCGACGAATGTGTGCTAAGGGACAATCGAAGTAAGGGAACTACGGCGTTAGAAATGTATCTGAGTAGAAGTTGCTCGACGAGAAGATTGTTGATAGATCTTCCTATATATCGAGTTTATTACCTCGCAACAATGATGGTGGCCGCGAGACAAAAACGAGCGACCGGTGTCTATTCACCGAATCACTCCGGCATATGTACGGGCTGGTCGTTACGATTCAGGTCACATTGTCGTCTGATCTTAAAAAGGGTCTCCTGTTAATGAGCGGAACAACGACAAGAGAAGAGCCGCGGCTGAGCATCCCGTCGCATCATGTCGCCAATCAAATCCTATTCAACCATTTGGTAGCCCCTTTATCGCTATCCTTCATGACCGTGATGTTTCTGTCGATGTCGATAAGGGGTTGGTTGTAGCTTCGATTGCTCAAAAGAGATGGTGCTCAAAAATGAGATATCTCATTGCGGAGGCAGCAAGTCAGAAATTGTTCAGTCACGGCAGGGGTCAATCAGCATAAAGTGTTCCTTACACTCATTGTGACTTGGTTAATGATCACGATCATCACGATATCGTCGATTCGGAGGAGGTGAACGATTTCTTCGTATCCTACTCCCGTTCCAGTTCACGGTCTCAATCTAGGCGTTGGTACCTATCATCCTTGTCCCACTCCCTTATGTTGACAATCAACATGATCTCCTGTGTTCGCTACGTGACCGTGGGTCGCGCACGAAGTAACGATGTCGTGTCCGACTCTTTCCGCATGAATGGGATGTACTCGCGGTCCAGGCACGAAGGTACACGCCTTTGTTAGTTCCACTGTGGAGAGCTTCGCTCTCTTCTGTGCCGTGAAGGGGGCAAGGTTGAACGATGCCCTGGTTCCGGTTCCAGCTCACTGGCTCGCTAGACATCCAGCCCATTTGGCGCAGTAACAAACTAAGAAATAGGGATACCATCCTAATCCTCTAGAGTCCATCAGCAAAACATCCATTAGCTTGTTTACTTGCAACTTGTACAAGTACACAAGTATAAAAGTGAACAAGCTGTAGTACCCAATTTGCACATTTTACAGCTTTTTGTCCTATTTGTTGTACTTGTCAACTTGTGACCATAAGATGGTAAATGCACTTGTGGCCAATTCTAGGTTACTTGTGAGCTTTTTGGCTTTTCCACTTGTACAAGCTTGTACAAGTTTGTACAAGTCAAAACAAGTTTGTGGCAGGTTTCCTGATGCTCGCCTCACCGGGAAGCATCATAGATGTCATGCTTGAACGCATTATCATCCGTAGGCACACGTCGTCCAGGGCTATTGTTCGGCATAGGGACGATATCAATCATCCATCACTGTGCGCGCTGGCGAAGCCACTGGCAAGGTTTGCACGTTGGCCCTTTGTTTCCTCTGGTTTGTCTTCTACACCGGCGGGTGGCTCAGATCCGACACCTGGGCCTTCTACTTTATCGACTAGACACATTTGCGCATCCGCATGCGCCCTTCGGCGCTAGTCCCCACCTGCCCAATTGGAGGCACGTACATCCCGCTGGCACCAGCCCGTCGCCTCCGGCCGAGCTCTCGTCAGTCGTGATTTTGGAGAGCAGGTAAAACATGATGAAAACGCAGCCTATCGGGCGAGCGAACGACTTCGACGGGAGGGGTCAAAACTACGATAGAGTGCCCTTAGGGCTTTACCTACAAGTACAAGTACGCTACAGGCTTCGTAAGCGTACGCCAGATGTAAATACTGTATGTAGTTTTACCGCTTTTTGTAAGGTACCATAACAGTAAATAGAAAACAAGTATGGAACGTCCGAAGCAACTCGGAACGCGGCGCGATTGAATACAAACAGCGGAAACATAACATGTGATACTAACATACGAAATAACGTTGACATACCAGACGGTCATTCAAAACCAGAAGCTGTTGCGCTCAAGGGCGCATTTTGCATCAAAACAAACAGGCCTGGTGGCTCTGGACAGAACGTCCAATCTACCTAAGAACGATGGGAACTCAAACTCGAGTAACATTAAACTCTGCAAAGGGGATCATTCTTGATATCACCATCATATCTTAGCTGTGAATATATGGGTAAAAAGTCAATTATTGTTACAATTCAGCATTTGGAGCCAGACATACCCAATGATACAATACCTCCACGAGGCGTCGTACATCTTTCTTGAAGCCTTCGTCAACCTCAAGGCGTGGCGGTGCGATTGTGAGAAAGGGGCCTTCATACGAGATGCGGTTTCCTTGGGCATCTCTGGTGTATGCCAGAAACATCCATTTGGCACCATCGGACAAACAATACCGAACAGTCTTATTACTAGGTACATGGTAATCAGTGACGCCAAAGGCGAAGAAATTGAACACGCACCCGGTTACCTCGCTCAAAGCGATAGCCTGACTAGTAGCTTCCGGAAAAGAGTCAAACAACACTTCCTGATCATGTTTCGCTTCGACCAGGATGATACGATTTTCGGTGTACATCATCAGATTGTCCAGTGGTGCTTCGAGAACCTTATCTGGGAAAGATTGTCGAGGTGACGTTGAGTAAGAAATTAATCAATCAGGTCGTACCGCGATCTTCCTCGTCTTCATAGGTGCAGACCCCATAATCAACGTTGCCGGTGAGCCACACTTCAAACTGGTTTACAGGATTCTTCACCAACACGCCATCGCCTGACGCAATTCGCATCTTTGGGAAGATTGCTACGGGGAGTTTTTCTTTCGCGTCAAGAGAGATGTCGGCAATGGTCAAGAGAATGGCATCGAGGATCATTCGAGCGCCTGCTTCGAACTGCAAACAGTCGTTACATAGTCAAGCATCATGCGTAATGTGCGACTGAGTTCAACTTACTCTCCTACTTGTTGAGTGATAGATTCGAGTGAGCTGCAAGCAAAGATCATCTGTGTGTTTCGAATCAATACGCGAAGTTTTGATGCGCCCATCCAATGCATCGTCGTTCAGCACGAAACTTTTTCTCTTCAGTCCCATCTCTGTGAGGTGGGATCGTGACACTGAGGGAAACGAAAGTTTCTTATAGGTGTTTGAGATAAGAGACACGAAATCCTTTAACGATTCAACTCATGAGTTTCTTTGTACTGCCAAGAATATCCTGTAGGGCGTCGACGTGCTCCATGACTCGGATCTCCGCCATTTCAGCTTCAGTTTCTCCTGCAACGCCGATAGTTGCTGTCTGGCCAGCTGCATTTTAGTCAGGTTGACGCGCTTGCGTTTGTGACTTTTCGGAGGGGCGGACATAATAGGAGCAAGCGACAACTAGAGTAGATAAGCGTCGGCTAAAGCCGACTGAGACCTTGCTACTACTACATGGGGGGCTGCGTATATACTGTATTATACATGGAACTACGGTTCCGGTAGTGCTACGTACATGTGAAACTAATGAGTATATGTTAGGTTTGGTTGACTTTCTTCGAGGGTCCCGGCAGATGGATGGTGGATTTTGCGTTTTGCCGGCATTGCCAGTGCGCGAGGTTCTTCAAGTACACATACGGTATGGCCCTTCCAGAGTTTGATACGGTAATTCAATGCGGTCGATCCCATTGATGTCGTACGCTGCCTTTTTGAGGCCCAGGTTCGCGCCATCATCATCATCATCTTCGTTCGATTTGAGCTAATTTGAGTTTAGAGAGACATGACTGACATCACGTGACTTATCTTCCTCTGTTCGGGTCGGGCACACCGGCAGCCAATGCACCCCCTGCTGATACTTCCAACTCGTCCGTCTTCTGCACAAGGTTCTTGTAGCGGGCTTGTTAGCGCTCTCTTATGTGAGCACGGCCTGAGGTTTAATTCGTTAATTGTCTATGTAGCTCAGGCTGTGCCCTACACGCTGTAACATCCCTCCACCCTGAATGACGCCAGGACGCATTAAGGTAATGACCACATCACGGACTCAGAGTGACCCCGACACTGTGAATGATATGTCACATACCGAGTTAACCGAATTTGACGTACAGTGATCTTTCAGACCCGTATGTGTAAGGTGTTACCACGCTACCTGGGCCCCTGCAATTCCTTCTTCTGCCTAGCTTCCATCAAAGGTTTGACAACGTGAATGATACATCCAGAACAGTCAGCACGTGTTCCACCACCATCTGATTATGAACAGCCAAAAAGATCACGTCAGTGTCGCCTACATCACCATGTATTCTGCTCTACACTGGCACGCCTTGCACCAGCGACCTTGCGCGCATGCGACGCCGGTCGCCCTCATCCCAATCTCACTGCTGTGACACCTCTGATAGCCAGTATCGCTTTCTTCCAATGCCTCGTTGCTGGCAGCGCAAATCCAAGTTTTTTGCCGCGCTTCGATCTTGTCAGAAGCTATGCCGAGTTAAGGACGGCGCAGCTGCCCGATCACTCCACCTCCACCCACCAGTCCCACGCCCCCGGTGGGGATTGTGGTCCTCGAACAGCTGCGCGCATCAACTCTGTGCGCACTTGTCGGCTCTTGGGGATGGGCCAAAGCGTGGGGGGCCAAGGCTCGCAGTGACTCGGACGCAGCAAGGGACGGTGCTTGTTGGACTTCCGTCGTCCCATAACGTGAGAGTTTTTTCTCCCTTTTGCGAGCATAGCTGTACGTCGCCTCACCAGTACTTTGACTCGCCTAACAAGCCTTGATCGCGTCCCTGTTTCACGATTTTCACAATTTGTCATCAAGACATGCAAGACACTCAAATAAGTATCGCCACGCCACGTTTTTTGTTTTGAGAAGGCCGGAACTCCTGTAACTTAGGAGGGTTGGGTATGTCCATTGTGACAGGACTGTGACGTCTACTTCCGACTCCCGTTTTCGTCGTTTCCTGTACGTCGCCAATACCGCGCACCGTTGACGCTTTCCGTTCTTTGCATCCCACTTCAACAGAGGGCTAAACCACCCTTCGGGACATCTGTTATTGCTGGTACGTTCGGTTGCGGATCACATTTATAAGTCAGGAGCTGAGCGTGCATCATAGGAGCGGCGATATCACGTAACAGATCACTAGTACTCATGAACCCCCCGACCCAATTGACAACCCGGCTATGGGTGTCGGATGTTGGTTTCGACTTCTGCTACAGATCCAGCCGCGAGGGCTCTACGTGTTACTTCTGACTGCCCTGTGGACATACTAGTAGAAGGCATCAGAGATGATTCGTAAAGACCACCCCATCCGCGTCCCGGAGTGATAGCACCTACGTCAGCTTAATTAGACCATACAATAGCTATGGGGTAGTCGATGGCCATCACAACGCGCCAATATTTGCAGTTGCCCTCTACTTAACCATAGTTTATTGTGGGCCTCCCGTCGTCGTCCTTAACGGGACTAGCAACTACTCTTCTTGCATTGATGGGAACCTGAAAGGAATACTGACCTTTCACGCACTCGACTCTCTCGTTTCCAGTTGGTCCTACCGTGTCTCATACATAAACTCAGGCTCTTTAAACAAAGGTCACCTGCAAGTCCATCTTAGCGAGCGGCGTGTGCTCGTACCCAAACTGGAGACGAAAGCACCCGCGTTCCTCGTAGAATGTGGTGCAGTACGTTCAATTGCCAATGTGGAAAAACTCGACCCTCCTTGGTGAGGAGCTTGAAGCATCGGGACAACCCGGCGGACTGAAGCAGCGCGAGCCCCTCGGCGCGCGCGGAAAGCCCCTGGAACCTGGAACTACCGAGGGTATGTCTCCGGCTCAGCAGCACTCCGAGCCGGAATCACAAGCGGCGGGGGCGGGAAGTTCGGTAGATGTAGATCATACTAACAGTTGGGCGCGGATGCTTAGGGACAGGGCTCGTGGCAACAAAGATTCTTCGGACGACTTCATGCCTTTCCACCAGAAGGTTTGATTGGCGAGACTCTTTCGGCGGAACAACGTGCAGAGACGGTAACACACTTTGGCTGATACGTAGACGATGGCTGGTGGTTCTGTGATTGTAACGTTTCGCTGTGTAGACGAATAATCACATTCTATAAACCCCAAAGCCCCTGCCTTCTCCATCCCACGACATCCCCGATGAACCCGACGAAGCCCGTGATGGATGTGAACTTCCTCTCTGGCGAGCCGCGAGAGCCAGCGCGAGTCCCACGACGTCGCGTGTGTCTGTCGGCTTGATTATGCCGTCGTCCCAGAGCCGGGCGGTTGCGTACAAGGAAGAAGACTGGGCTTCGATCTCAGCTCGTAGTAACACGTGCTGCGATGGATCCCTGGAAAACGTGCGCGCGCGCATGGGCAACTTTGTAATACGAGTAGGTAACGGCAAGAGGTGTGACGAACCGTGACACAGATTGCATGACCTGAGACAACTGGCCAGAGCCCATGACGGACACCTTGGCATTCTGGGAGGCCAAATATCAGCGCCGATTTTAATGAAGAGTAAGATGGCTGTGCGTACAGGCCACAACCACAAAAATCGTGGGGAGTACTAGTTTCAGGGAGTGCATTAGTCCGTATAGGGGAAGTCTGAGACAAATTGAAGGGGGTAACTCACCGCGCGACCGGCCATTCCTAAAGGGAAAAGGGGCCCGAGAGGGCGGTGATGATCGATGACTACTAAATAGCAAAAAAGGGAAAAGAAGCCCCACCGTAGTTTCCGGCGCCAAAACTACCTCCGACGACGACGGTCAGCTTCGGAACATCCACACACGCAACCGCGCGGACCATTTTGGCACCGTCCTTGGCAATTCCGCCTCTCTCTGCTTTGGAGCCGACCATGTATCCAGTAACGTTTACGAGAAAGAGCAACGGGACCTGACGTTGCGAACACAGTTGGATGAAATGCGTCGCCTTGAGTGCCGAAGGCGAGAACAGAATGCCGTTGTTCGCGACAATACCCACGGGGAAACCGTGGATGTGTGCAAACCCCTAAGGTTCACCAGAGAGTGGGATTGAGCCTTAAACCAGGCGAGAGAATACACCTACAGTCACGATTGTTTGTCCGTACTCCTTCTTGAACTCACGGAACCGGCTCCCGTCCACTACCCGCGCAATAACCTCTCGCATGTCAAATGGCTGGCGGAGGTCCGTGCCGACAATCCCATGAAGCTCTGCCGCTGAATAAAGCGGATCGTCTGGGATAGCTGGGGGCTGGAAAATAAAATTCGTTGTTACTATTTTCGCGGCGAGTGTAATCCATCTCGGACGCACAGCCACCTCGCGCCCACTGGCGTGACCCAGATCATGTATGATTTCGCGCGCAATAGTGATCGCATGCTCGTCATCCCGCGCCAGGTGGTCTGTGACACCGCTTTCGCTTGAATGCATCAGCCCACCGCCGAGTGTTTCTTCATCGACGTCTTCTCCGGTCGCGGCCTTCACAAGTGGTGGCCCAGCAAGGAAGATACGTCCCTGTTCGCGAACGATGATGTTTTCGTCTGCCATGGCAGGAACATAAGCGCCGCCTGCGACGGAGATACCGTGGACAATGGCGATTTGGGGTATCCCGAGTGCGGACATTTGTGCCTGTAATATATCTGTGACGCTCCGACCCGAGCTAAACCAGACTTGAGAACATACCATGTTGTAGAATATGCGCCCGAAATGTTCCTTGTCGGGAAACACCTAAATGCATGGCAAAAATAAAGGGAGGGAAGGAGGCAAATACGTGTGCGTACGTTTGCTTGATGCGGGAGTGCAGCACCTCCGGATTCGACTAGAGGACATGGCGTGGAACTGAGGAGAGAACAGGAAGCACGGGAGGAAGCACGCACCGAGATAAACACAGGGTAAAGCATGCTCCCTCGCGATCTCTTGGGCACGCAAGTGCTTTTTCACCTTGGGACGAAATATGCTCGAAAAACAGTAAGGGAAGTCGGGAAAAAAGGACTGACAGTTAATGGGTAATAAGATCCACCTTTGACCGTTGCGTCGTTGACGACGATGATACACTCGCGCCCCGAAATGCGGCCTATCCCGGTGATAATCCCGGCACCCGGCACAGACTCACCAGGGTACACGTCATGTGCGGCCAAGGGAGACAGTTCAAGGAAGGGCGAATGTGGATCTAAGAGTAGCGCCAGCCTACGCAAGACGGCCGGGGAGCATTGCGCGAGTGAGCGAGGACAAGGCAGATGAGAGGGAAAGACGGTACCTCTCGCGAGGCAGCTTCTTACCCTTGCTACGCATTCGCTGTGCTGCCTTTGCGCCGCCACCTTCACGAAAAGTGGCGAGCTTCGCCTCCAGGTCAGCAACGACATTGTCCATGGCATTTGCCCGGGCTTTGAACTCGAAGGAAGAAGGCGAGACGAGGGAAGGGAGGACTGCTGAAGCTGCATGATATGATTGCGCCAGATAGACCTTGATTGGAAGAGCAAGTCTGGACGAGCAAGTTGATGTGGTAGCTGAGAACGTCGCCCGTCGCAAGAGTTGTGCACGGTACATCTTGCCAGTGTCTTATGGTTCCGTCCCGAGCCGTCAACCCACCCGCAATTGGTAATGCGGAGATGCGCCGTAACTAGCACCCTCACTTTACGGAAACGCACGTCGACACAGCAGGGCGGTATCCACGTTAATAACGGTAAGTATACTGTATCTTTAACACAACTTGAACGTGATTGCCCGTCTCTCGCTCACTCAAGGCTCGACCCGGAAGTAGCCGAGAAGGCTGTCCGTCGACCGGCAAGACCGGCGGCGTCAAGGCCTCGAGGCCGTTTTCGTTCTGCGCCATCAGAAGCTCAAACTCACCCAGTTACCGTAACCGAGGTGCTCTTCCCCCCTTTTTTTTTCAAATGATGTCAACGCTGTATTCTACCTAGAGTTTTTCGTTTTTCAGTGTCAGTGTAGCAATTGCAGTACTTACGGATCGACTCCTTGCTGCACAGCCGATATCATCGGGCTTGTTTGATAGGGCCGTAGTTATAGAGGATCGACCCGGAGGCCACACGTATCGTCAGGCAACGTGGAGTACGAAGGCATTTTACTCCTCTCCCCAAGACTCTGGTACACAAAGACAAATTATTGTCGGCCCCCTTGATTGCCCCTATCGTCTCCACCCAAGTAAATGTACGTCCCAGAACTGTCACCCGTGAGATTTTAGATTTTACTCCGGTGGCCGAGGCCGACGAATTAGCTGAAATTGGAGGTAACGATTAATTATGGAATGCCTCGGTTTTAAGAGGTCATCGGGTTGGAGCACAGCCATTACCTCTGAGAAAAGAAAAACATCGGAAGAGGTGAATCTGAGGAGAGAGCGGACAAGGCATCATATCACGCACGTCTGGTCTTCTGGAATGCAGGAGCAAGAGGACAAGGACAAGGGCGAGTCTTGTTATGTCAGAAGGAGATCTGATTACCCGATTAGAATGCATGCGGTGTTGTCGGGGAGTGAAAATATTCAAATTCCGAGGCCAAGTGATGGCTTTAAGTAATCAAAGCGTCCCTCGACACCACTCAGTCATCGTTTTGACCCCCCGCTATATGGTCCCCTCGAGTTGAGCGAGAACAGTCAGGTCCCGTCTCTTTGCCCCCCCTCCTCCATCCCTCCCCTCCGACTTACCTCGCCGTAACAAGGATAACGCCTGGTGTACTTCCTTCTCTTTCCCTATCTTCTTCCCAATGTTCACCCTTGCCTCTTAGATCCTCGCGACCCTTGCCGGTTCCTCCATCCCGCTCTCCTCAAGGACAATCAGTACGCTTTGAGCTCTGCTCGCGACTGTTCTCTGTTCTCCTCGAATAATCCCGCCACCTATCTCGCCGCTTGACCTTCCCCTCTCAATCACTACCCTCTCTTCTGCATCACGGATTCTGCTGAGCAATCGCAACTCCGTCTTGCAAATATCCCTTTAAAAATTCTCTGGTGTGCGGCCTGCGTCCTGTACACTGCTTTCCTCATTCTGTAGTCGATCTTCCCTGCTCCCTGGTTTGACGTGTTTTTCTATTCCTGCTTCCCCCACCTTCACCCCTGCTATGGCCTTAACGCTTCCCGTCCCCTCTTCCCCATCTTCTGCATCTGCCGACTCTCCTAATCTTCCTCAGACACCTATGTCTCCTACCCACTCAGCCCCAACTTTGACACACTCTCCTGATCAATCTTCCGCTCCTTCCACCACTAATTCATCTCCTGGCCCTCTAAGCTCGGCCATTTCCCAGGCCAAACGCAAACCCTCTCGACGGGCCAACACCGCTGAGCGGCGGGCCACGCATAATGCCGTCGAACGCCAGAGACGAGAGACTCTCAACGGGCGCTTCCTTGTAAGTCTTTTACAATCAGTCCCGTCCGCAATCATTAACGAAGCATTTCCTCTCAAGGATCTTGCCGCGCTCCTCCCCAATCTCTCCCAGATTCGCCGCCCTTCCAAATCTGCGATCGTCAATTCTTCTATCGCTTACATTCATGCCTCTCGCCGTCACCGCGCCATGGCTTCTCGTGAACTTCGTCTCTTGAAGCTCGAGGCTGACGCTCTCCGCAGAGAGCTTAACGAATGGCGTGATCGTGCCAATCTCCCTCGTGTTGAGGAACCTGTTCGCAGCGAGGCCTTCTCCATGGTTCTCAGTGGTGAGGTTGAAATTTTGACTTCCATCCCCGGGATGGACGATGAAGAAGAAGGTGAAGGTCTCGGCGACAATGACGATGATGTGCCCATCAGGGCAATGCCAGTTGGCATGGCCCATTCGATACCCGAAGAGCCAGAGGACCTTAACTCAGTAGCTGCTCAGCCACTCACGAATCCTTTTCCACACAACTTGCCCCCTCAGCACCCGGGTGCTCCTCATCTTACGCATATTCTTCCGCGCCCTGCAACCCATAGTCGCCCTATCATTGCGCAAAATATCTCCAACTTCTCGTTCGAGAATCCCGCCATGCCATCTCTTTATGACCAGCAAAGTCACGTTCCTTCCCAGCAGTATCACATGCAGTTCAATGTCAGTGCCCCAGTCGACACGGACAAGTCAGTCGGGTGGAACAACCAGATGTTTGGTGCTCAACAACTTCAGCAACAATTCGCAACTCAACACGGCCTATTCACCAACACCTCTCATGGCTCTTCACCAAACGGTGTCGGCCAGCAGTTCGGCCCCCAGGCGTATTTTCCTCCAGCCCATCGCCAGCAGCACCCTGCTCAGCACATTTATGGCAGTCCTGTTGACAGTGAAGACGCGTCGTCAGTCGGCTCTGGGCCAGGGTTTGGCGGACGTGACCGCAGCAGTAGTGGCAGCGGCTATGGTTCTCCTCAAGATACCCCCGCCAGCTCCGTTTCATCTCAGCCCGGAAGTTATGAAGTGCCAGGCGTCTTGACTTCTGGTGGTATTCCAGCCCGTATGAGCAGCGGTGGCGCTATGTGGAATCACAACGAAATGGACAGCATCGCCGTGCTTAAACCCACCATGGCCAGCGCTCCCATCGCTATCGGCGCTGGTGGTGGAAATGGAGGTGGATTCGCGATGATGATATAGGTATCGCGTCCAAGTCCACCCCTTGGTTACCATGTAGTGAGATGGCATTCCACCACCATTCGCTTTGCTTCCACTTTACTTCATTTTTGCTTGTGCTGTGATTAATCGGTCTCTCGCTCTCTTCTTGTCTGGCTTCTTTATCCCTGTTCGTCGCATGCACAGACAGACATGACCGCGCCGTGCGATCAAAACGCTTTCTCACACTGTTGCGTGTCATGTTTATTGTCCACTGATTGTGCGTTGTTCTGGTGTTCTGTATACTGCTCATACACCCTTGCCTGTACTATCAGGCCGCCTACCTGTGATTACTTTGAGCAATCTCTGTCCCTACTAGTCAGTTAGCGCGAGCCTTTCTGCTTGCGTTGTAACGTGTAACCCTCCCTTACCTGCACTGTCTCCCTAACCCTTTTAGCGTAATAACTACCTCGGGTCTATTTATCATTCGTTGGATGCACCCCGTGTCATGCACTCCTTCCACCCTTTTTGTCCTTCCATACTCTTCGTACTCGACAAGATAACAATCACATAATACTCTGATCTTTGACGCGGTTAATATTTGTTGATGGGTTCCACTTGAGGCTTGAATTATTGTCTTCTTTCTATGCACATCCAGGAGCGTGTGATGTTTTCTATTCTGGTTTTTTGTAATTAAATCCTGCGTAGCGGGGAGGGGACAGACAATTATTACTACTCGTCGATCGCTATACGTACGCTATACATAGGGCAGCTTCTCAGCATGAATCACGGATACGGGCGGTTGGCCAAGGTACAAAAGTTGAAAATAAGGAAAGGGTTCCTCGGTGCATGGAGTTGTGCACACCTGTAGCGCTTAGTTACTATGGTTTAAATTATGGTCTTATACTAGCCGTACCTCTGGCGATGCAGCTACTCACGAAATCAGTCCCCGGACTACTGCCCTGTCTCAGCTAGGTATGTTCTGCCAACTCCCCACAGCATGATGGTGCAGGTGCGATACGCGTGTAAATTGATGCATCGTCGTTGCGTCGGAGGCGTGATCAACTATCAGTCGTCGACTCGGAGGCTGGGCGGCCACTCGTAATATCATGATTTAATGAATGGAGCAAGGCGCTGTCATCATGATGCTGGCTGATCTGTTTGAGTCCTGCTAGCTGATGCCATACAGTAGCTCTTCGTGTGTTCAATGCAATGGTTCCACCAATGTCACGGCCCTCATTTGTCATTCATTTGTCATGACCGTGACCGTGTCTCAGATCCGCTGTGCAACCTTATCAAATGTTGGAGTGCATGCCATACTTTCCGACTCCGTCAGAGCTGGGCATCGACCGTGACAAAAAAAAAGGTAATGGTCATTGCAGGTGCCCATCGTCACGGTCCTACAGTAGTCCGGAGTTGTCCGTTTCTCACTATGACATCTCATTCCTCACTTTATTTGTCTCTCGCTGAAGACATACAGTATACAGGTGATCGACTCAGTTGAGGATCTGCGTCTTAGCCGCCTGCACTTGCACAAATCTAGCGTAGTATCACGTCCCGACAGGTTCGGAACCACCAACTAGCGGTGGTCCTCCCCGCGATAGAATATCCGACTGAGTGTGACGCTCGCAGGGATGTACGGCTTAGGACGCATCTGGTACATTGGGCGACAGTTCGGACGGCTTTTACCCGTATCCGTCAACCCATTGGCGTTTTTCAGGGTAGGTTGGTGATATGTATGTCGGATTCGCAGTTATTAAATAAGGGCACATACGTCGATTTGGAGTCCTGAACGAAGGTGGCGTGCTATGAAGCTCAAAATGTTAATACCGTGACTGCACTACCCATCCAATCAGCACTCCAGTTTTCAACCAACAAATTTGTCCACCGTCTCGCCTCAATACACAGTAGACATATCCATACCCGTTTGGACAGGGGAATAATGGGCTCCAGGGAAATATGGTGCAGAAAGAATATCGACCATGAACATTTTGGTGGTGGTGCAAGTGTGAATCTTCCATCCGTTCGGACCAATGTAATTTATCAAGTAAAATGCACTTTATGGGGTATAGTAGCTGACATAGATCGTTGTGATGGGCCCGTTGCCGTCATCCTCATGTGGTCTATGTCGACGGCCTGTGCGATCCGTGCACGAAGGTGAGATACTGACACCCATCGGTTCATTGGTACTGGCTCAAAGAGAGATCGGTGAATTGGGGAAGGCAGAAACCTTACCACGACACTACAGTAGTCATCACGGCCTTATTCTTATCAGCGCCTAACGGTGGGCTGTATCAAGCAAGATGATTGTACTTATGATTTCACGGAAGGCATATCTTTCGAGCATTCCAGGATCCGATCCTGGTCAAAGGTAGTTGCGCCATGTCGATGAGGGACCAGACTTCCCTCGCTTCCTCTGAAGCCCAACCTCGTTCAAGTTGACGGCGACGTATGCGACGTATGCGTCACGGTAACGCTCTCAGGCTGTTCGTTATCCGGCTTCCTTCATGGCTCATCGCCGTCACATCATTTCCTGTTGTGGGTATTCGCCCAATCATGGGTCCAGAGACGGATTCTCGCCACAAGCCTCGTGCACTTCTCTCGCCACACGGGCGCCTCGCCACTTGGCTTTCACCGTGACATTTCCCTGTTCTCTATCTGTTGTCCAACACACCAAATCACTTGCCCTTTACATCTTTCTTTCATCATGTCTTCAGGTCACTCGAATGGCCCCCGTAGACGTGGAGGCCGTGGCCGCGGCATGCCCCCCCAGGTAATCGAGGCCGTGGCCGTGGTCGTGGCGACGCGCCTCCTATCGATCGAACTGGTCTCCCCAGGGGAGTATGCCAGTTGTATTGGTCCACTGGATCTTGTGATCGCGCATTCGACTGTACATTCCAGCATCAAGCAAGGGTCCCGGTATCTTCGTCCGCCACACAGCCCACAGATCATGATACCCCCGACTTTTTCTCGTTGGAAGGGCTGGCTACGAACAATGGTTCCGACATAGACCAACAACACACTCTTAGTCCTAGTGAAGCGCATAACCACCTAAAGCCCTACCTTTACGACAATTTTACGTTTCGAGATGCCTTCCGCGTTGAGGGTTTCTCCCGGATTCTTGCGAGCGTCAATTCCCGAAACCGACCATGGGTGCGTAAAACCGTAGCCAATGGTGACGTTTACTGAATTGTCCACATTATACAGGATTCCAACCAGGCTCAGGTTAGTTGAAAGCCCAGAGCTAATGTTCCTGAGGCTAATTCGCCGTTTCAACTTTAGGCTTTTCTCGACACTGTCGTTCGTGTACGCCTGGTCCTCTTGGGTCTCTATCTTTAGCAGTAATAACCTATTTTCATAAGGGCAATGCTTTATTACGAATCGGGGAAGTTTTGAGGTTTTCGCCGGTCGCCGTTAGTGTCGGTGCTGGAACGGCAACACTGTCATATCAGAAAGGCTATTTCCCGATTCTTGAGGTATCTATGAAACAACGGCTGTTATCAGATCTAATCCTCTTATCTCGTAGTTTCTGTCCTCGGACTTGGTGTTGAAAACCACCATGCACCAGAATACAAAGTGAGTCGATACTTCATCCCCACCAGATCATACCCCTTGACATATCCTTTTAGCAAGATATACAGTCTCATCGAACAAAACTACGACGAATTTCAAGCAATTACCTGCGCATGCATGACTTCGATAATAGATGCCGAAACCTGGGAGGACCGCTCGCCAGGTATCCCCGCGTCGCGGAGAAACACACTGAGTGGGGTAATAGTCTTCAAGACGCTTTCTACCGTTCTATCCCAGTAAGTGTTGGGTTTTGCTATATTCATATCATTCTTATCTATTTTGTGGAGATACTTTACCCGTTTTAAGCACGCCATGCAGAATCATCCTGAATTACGCGACTTTGTCGAAGACCTTTTTTCGTGGTTTTCACGCTGGGCTGCAGCTGTCAAGGCATCACCACCGACCTTCCGTGATCCAATTACTTTATCGCGCCCTGAGGTTCGCAACCTCACATTGGCAGAACTCGAGAAAGACGTCAGCCGGCTCAAGTCGATCACGGACAGAGAATTTGGACGCGTAGAGAGGATGAGACGGTCTGTGGCACACACAACCGTCACTGCTAGCCAGATGCAGGAAGCTCTTGCTTCTCGTATTACTCGAATTTATGATCCCCCTGGCACTTTGCGCGACGGAGGGGAACCTCGTCACGACAACGATTTCACTGATATTCATGATATCCGGATTGCACCCACGCATGAGGAACTCCTATGTCCCATTCCACCTCATCTCCCGGTATTCCGTCCGATGGCACCTCATCATCTACCCGAGAATTCAATGCAACGACATCTCGATATCCAATTCCGACTTTTGAGAGAAGAGATGACGTACGCTTTTGTTTCTATTCAAATTGTTGCTTTACTCTAATGGACCTTTCACCAAGTTCTTCCCTACGACTAGCAATTGGAGAGATCCGTAGTGGCCTTGAGACTATGTGGGCTCCGAGAGCTCGTTCCAACTCGAACAAGCGTACCTTACTAGAGAAGTTGCTAGAGTCCAAAGGGGGAGCCTATAGAACGTCTGGCAACAACTCTGTTTTCTTTTACCTTTACACTGGCGCTCGGTTCGCCCCCGTAAAGGCCGAACAACGTCACTTCACCGTTGGTCTGCTACTCGACTCCCCTCCCGCTAATGGGGCACGTGACAAGACCGGGAAAAAACGAGCAGAATACTGGGAACATTCGAAGCGGCTGCAACGCGGGAGTCTGGTTGCTCTGGTTCTCATCTCTCCAGGGAGATCCCAAGTGTTCCTCGGAACTACTATTTCCACTGGTACAGACATTGGGGAATCGGCCAAGGCAGATGCAGAAACTATTCAGCTCCGAGTCTCTTTCTTCGATGCCGAGATAGAGCTCATGGCTTTGCGTCGAGAGCAGATTACCGTCAATAGGTCAACCTACGCGGTCCTGCTGGACAACAATATCATGTTCGATTCTCTGAACCCATTCCTTCGAACTCTGCAAAACGTAGAACCTACGTCCATTCCCTTTTCCAACGTCATATCGTATTCGGGGCGACTCGATTCCCTACGAGTTGGACCCCCTCGTTACGCCCGTGTCCCATGGTTTAGATATGATTTACAGTGCTTAGCTCGATCTGGCTTGAACATACCAAATCTTGACGTTAATAATGGAACATCTGTAGCACTCGCGCGCCAGCATCTACAACGCTCAAGCGGTTTGGACCCTTCACAAGTAAATGCGTTAATTGATGCACTTACGCGAGAAGTCTCATTGATACAAGGGTGCGTTCTACGTACCCATATCGAAACTAGCTTCTTATCGCGAATTGTCAGCCCTCCCGGAACAGGGAAGGTGAGGGAATTTCGGAAAAGGGAACATACGCAGAATTCTCATGTGGGCCAAAGAGTTTCACAGGAAAGGAAATCCTTCGAGTACTGTTCTCCAGCAAAATAAAGCCGATAGGTGTGTAATCCTGATTCGCAACCTCCTAATCTTACAGTTTTCAGTTCTCATCGCCTTTACAAACCACGCGCTCGACCACATGCTTACATCCATTCTTGATGCGCAAATTACCACAAATGTCGTGCGCCTTGGGTCCAGAACGACTGATGAACGCATTGCACAGTATACCTTACATAAACAGGAACGACTTTCGGGACACGGTGAACTTGATCGGCCTAGGAGGCGGGCATACGCAATCTTGAAGGAGAATGAAGAAAATATGAGTCTCATCATGAACAAGATCCAACTCCCCCAATTGACATTGGAAGTCGTTGAGAAATATCTTGACTTTCATTATCCTCAGCACGCTGATTCTCTTAAAGAGCCCCCATTTTGGATTGCAGAGGTCTTCCGACGCGTCAAGGAGGATGAGAATGAGAATGGAGAGTGGACCCATGTGTCCAGGGACAAGAAATCAACCAAAAACCCAGAGATTCCGGGGAAATACGGATTTTGGCGGAGCGGGCGCGATATCGAATTCATTCAGCCCCCACCAACATCTTCGAAACCTGGAGGAAACCAAGGCACGGACTCGCGGCAAGCGTTCTTTAATGAACTGGGTTTCTCTGGCAGAATTCCTCCAACTCCTTCGGGAAAGCGTCCCCTTGAACGCCTCATTAATAGTGTTGGCAATGTCTGGTCAATGTCTCTCTCCGAGCGAAAGTGCCTCGCGGAGTCATGGGAGGGGGACATGCGCAAGATCGCCTACGACTCGAATCTTGCGGAGTTTCATTCCCTAAAGGAAGAATATAAATCCGCTTGTCAAGCCCACGAGGATATCCAGGACGAAGTTCGTAGAATGACGGCACCTTGCTGGTTATCAGGCTAACATCTTTATACCAGGCTCGACGTAGGCTCCTCAGTAGAACCGACCTTATCGCATGCACAACTACTGGTGCGTAACTCGGTAATAGCCAAAGAATCAATTTAACCCCATCGAAACCTAAGGCGCTGCGAAACTTGTCTCTTTACTCACGGTTTGTCGAATTGATTACGCCAACACGCTGTTTTGACTCGGGCACACAGAGTATTGAGCCAAAGGTCGTTATGGTCGAGGAGGCCGGCCAAGTTCTCGAAGCCCATATTCTGGCCTCTCTTGTTCCTTCAGGTATATCTTCGGCTACCTCGACATGGTTGCACGCCTCACCTTATCCCAACGTAGTTGAGCATCTCATCTGTATTGGAGATCCCCAACAGCTGCGCCCGAACGTATCGACATTCAGTGAGTCACAAGCGCGTTCCTCTTTGTCTAACGTCTAACTCTGGCGAAAGCCTTGACCATGGATAGCACGTCTGGCAAGGAGCTGTACATGTTTGATCGCTCGCTTATGGAACGACTTTCCGATAATGGAATGGCCATGTCCCAAATCAACGTGCAGCGACGAATGCGGCCCACTATCTCCCACTTTGTGCGGTGCGCAATACACTGTAGTCGATATATGGAGCCAAGAGCTTATATATACTCATAGAAAAATTCTATATCCCAAGCTTGAGGACCACGACATTGTCCGCCACTATCCACCCGTGCAAGGTATAGAGAAGAGCGTCTTCTTTTTCTCGCACGGAAACGCGGAGAGCGCAGAATCTGATTCCGTCTCCAAATATAACATGTTCGAGGTGCGTTGGTATCTTGAACCTGACGGCTTCACCATGACTCAATATGCCCGATTATCCGTTCAGGTTGAGATGATTCGTGACCTTGTCTTGTATTTCCTCAAACAAGGTCCTTACGACGGTGCGGGTGACATTGCCGTGCTTTGTGCTTATCTCGGCCAACTGCAAAAGGTCCGCGCGGCCCTAAGAGATCTTAAAGTTGCAGTTAGCGTGGATGAACGCGACGAGGAGCAACTTGAGCGCACGGGTCTGGTAGGCGATGAGGAAATAGGCTTTTCTCAAGTTCAGGTCGCAAGACATGTCGGTAACATTAAGGAGTTCTGAGGGCCCAATTTCCTGATATCATGATAACATGTAGATTCGTATTGGCACAGTGGACACCTTCCAAGGCCAAGAAGCCAAAATCGTTATCATTTCCTTAGTCAGAAATTCCGGCTCATTTGAAGAAGGCAAAGACTCGATAGGCTTCTTAAAGGTGTGCAAGCCCACCACAATCTGGTATTAAAGGTTCCTGAACTTGTTTAGAGCCCCAATAGGATTAATGTCGCGCTGTCGCGCGCCCAGCACGGCTTGTATATCCTCGGCAACGCCTCTAACCTAAGGAAAAACGATACGTGGAGGACGGTTCTAGATGAAATGGAGAATGAAAACCAGATCGGCTATGCACTCCCGATCGTTTGCCCGCGTCATCCCACAGACAAGCGATTCGTCTCCAAACCGGGAGAGCTCCGCACCTTGGCTCCTGAAGGCGGCTGCCTTCGACCTTGTGAATTCCGTCTGGCTTGTGGACACGTGTGCCCATCGATGGTATGTAGAGTACTTATTACCGTCGCACTTTCACTAACTAAGGGGTTGTAGTGTCACACAGACCAAGACAACCACCGAAGAATGAAGTGTGACCAGCCCTGTATGAGGGTCAGCTGTCCTAGGCAGCATCCTTGTCCATTATTATGTTCCGAGGATTGCGAGGGCTGCATGTTCCCCATTTATGACGTCAAATTGCCATGTGGGCACGAAACCCGCTCTGTCCCTTGGCAAGTACTACTTTTCATTGTTGTCTCCTCTTCGTCTGACGCTCCCTCTAGTCATATGCTCGAAAATTTGCAGGCAGTAAAATGTGTTGCGCAAGTTTCAAAACCTCTATCAGATTGTGAGCATAACGGTACAATGGCCTGTAGCAAAGATCCTGCTACGTTCACATGCAAGGAGATTTGTGGGGGCTTGACTACATGTTGTTCTCGTCGATGCACTTCCAGATGCCATGAATGCCAGAGGGTCACGAAAGAGAAGACGGCCGCAAACTCTCGTCCCTTTCCCCGTTCACAACATCGAGACCATCCCTGCCAGCGGTTGCTTAAATGCCAGCACCTATGTAACCTCCCATGTTCCCCTGCCCCCGATCATTCATGCAACCCGAGATGTTCGGAAGCATGTCGGCAGCGCTGTAGTCATCGCAGATGCGAAAAGCCATGCTGGGAACCTTGCCCACCATGTATGGAACCCTGTGAATGGCGCTGTCCCCACCACTCATGTCCGGTAGTGTGTGGCTCGGTAAGCCCGAGAGAAAGCTCCTAGATCCCTTACTGAGCTCCCGGTAGATTTGTTCTCGCCTACCCTGTGACCATCCGTGCAAAAAAAAGCTAGCTTGTGGCCACGAATGCCCTTCAGGTATGCGCTCTGCATTCAGCGTGCCACATAGCTAGAATTAACCTACTTCCTTTTAGTCTGTGGAGAGCCCTGTGAGGAACAGATGTGCATTTCATGCCTCCCGGACGAGCGAAAGATCGACATAGTCGACTTCATCATGCAGAGGACATTGGCCGAGATTGATCTTAATTCAGAGGACATCTCGGAACGCCTCATCGAGCTTGCGTGCGGACATATTTTCACTGTCGAAACTCTAGACGGGCATTGTAATATGTCGGAGTACTACCAGATCGACCCTATGGGCATCTTCGTGGCCACCAAAGCACCCCCGGTGAACTATCAGACCCCCCCGTCTTGCCCCACCTGCCGTGGTCCTATTACCGCTCTTAGGTATGGTCGTGTTACAAAACGGGCAACTCTCGACATCCTGGAACAGAATGTGGCCAGTAAAATGTCATCGAACTTAGAAATGATAGGTCCGGAGATTGAGGACTTTTCGACAAAGCTGGAGAGTGCCAAGGACGAGGCGAAAAAGATATCATTTAGTCCGCCTGGAAAGGGACCGGAAGACTTTGCTAATCTCGAGGGGCATCGTAGGACCTTATTTGGCAAAGAATTCGAACCCCTTCCTCACAACGTCATTCACCAGGGTGGCATGACGTCCATCCATGGATTCTCAGGAGAGGAGAGTAGGGCTTGGAACAAAATTGTCCGCGAGCTTCTCAAACTGTATAGGAAGGTTGCTGAGGTCGCGCGGACCCACGGACCCCATGTTCAGGCGTATGGCGCTGCCCTCGCAACACTATATCGCCTCGAACTTGCCGCGATCGCCAACGATCCGGAGCGGGCGTGCGACAAGCCGGAACCATTGGCAATGGAGGAGGTCAACAAGAAGATGGGACAGCCTCCACACAAGGCAGATACCCGCTTTCAAGTGGAGGGATTCTTCCTGTCCCTCGAGTTGCGGTACATGTTGGCAGAAATCGCTCAAAGTCGTGTTGAGAGTCTTAACATGACCTCCAGAGACGAAGACATTATCATGCACGCGCGTCTATGGCGATCCTTCGTAACCTTTATCTACGAGTCGTGCATGCGCGACGCTGAGAAAGCTCGTGTCATTGCCGAGAAATCGACAGCTTCGCGCCTCGCCGCGCGCGCCGGGGTGTATACACTCCGTGGAAAGCTCGAACTGTTTCGCTTCGATATCTTGGCCGAACGTGCATTATTAGCTCGAGAAGGACTTCTGGACGCGAGCCGTAAAAGGGAGCTGTGGGCTAAGGCTCAGCAAAAAAAAGAATACGCCGCCACTGAAGTGAAAACTCTGGAGGGGAGATACATGCGCAGTCGCCCAGCCAGAACCATGGACGAATTGAAAGGCGAGAGGGCGTGGTTTGGTCAACATTGCCGAGAAAAGGGGGACAAGTATGTGGCAGAGTACGACAAGTTGGCAACCCACCTCCTCACCGAGAGCGGCTACGCGCCGCTGTCTCTGCAGGAAAAGGCAGATGTTGTCAAGGCATTCGGGTTCTGTAAGTAGCTGAATGACGAGTACGGAGAAACTCTAACGGACCGCTGTTCTAGCACATAGGGGACACTTTTACAACTGCGAAAATGGGCATACGTTTGTGATAACAGAGGTCAATGGTCCTTTCTTCGTCATTCAAAAGCCAGACAGTTGATAATCCTGTTACAGTGTGGTGGCGCTACGCAAGAAGCAAGGTGCCCTGAATGCAACGCACCCATCGGTGGTTCGGGCCATAATCTACATAGATCAAATACACGTGCAAGGGAATTCGAGGAGATAGCGGCCCATCAAGGTTCTCTCGATTCCCCCTGGCAGTGGGGACGAGGAGTGTAAATACATTGTAGTAGTTGAATGGCCAGAAATGGAAAGGCGGCGATGCTTACAAAGAATGAAAGGACGCGTGTGCCCTCGTCGTACTTTGTACTCACTCACCATGGTCGCAACAACAACAGAGCAGGTGAGTCCAACTAATGCACCTAAACGAAAAAAACCCCCGAGTTCCTGATTGCCTGAAAGCTAACAGCTCTTGCTGCAACGACGGTCGGTGCGCACACAAATCCTCCTTCCAGCTGCGGTCGCTGACCAGAACTATAATATATCAGTGGTACACCCACTTGTTCTGCTCTCTGTTACGGACCATCACGCGCGAAGCGTTGCCCGTGGTTCTTCAAAACGCGTCGTTGGCGTGCTGCTCGGCCAGGACAACGGCAAGTCGATTAACGTTGCAAACTCGTTCGGAGTGCCGTTTGAGGAGGACGACAAGGATGCCAAGACATGGTTCCTCGACCACAATTACGTCGAAGGGATGTTTGATATGTTCAAGAAGGTCAACGGTGCGTTGTATGCGCTTGGAATACCCGTTCGTTTCGAGTCCTTGATGATCCAGCCGTCGTCCTCTCTACGATGCAGCACGCGAACGCATGATCGGGTGGTACCACACAGGGCCGAAACTGCGGGCGTCCGATCTAGAGATCAATGAATTGTTCAAGCGATACATCGCTCGGCCCGTAATGGTCATCATCGATGTGCGACCGCACACAGTCGGCATCCCAACGGATGCCTACTTTTCAGTGGAAGAGATTAAAGATGTACGTGTGTGCACTGCCTTTTCACTTTGTCGGTGTCTAATTTTGATGCCGTGTGCGCCCGCACTCGTACGCGTACGCGTACACCCCCATAGGATGGTACAGAAACTCGTAAAACATTCCTCCATGCGCCATCGGCCATCGAGGCGGAAGAGGCAGAAGAGATCGGGGTTGAGCACCTCTTGCGCGACATAAAAGACTCGACGACAACGACCCTCGCAACGCGTGTCTCTGAGCAACTGTCGTCGCTACGTGGCCTGTCTTCGCGTCTGACGGAGGTCCAGCGCTATCTTCTCGACGTCTCGAAGGGAACGATGCCCGTGAATCATCAGATCGTCTACTTCCTCCAGGACGCGCTCAACCTGCTCCCTGACCTATCCGATCCAGCTCTCACTGCGGGCTTTGCGAGCAGCTCTAATGACGCGCTACTCGTTGTGTACCTTAGCAGCCTTTTACGAGCAGTTATTGCGCTACATGCGCTGGTCGATAACCAGGCGACAATTGGACGCGCTGAGCTTGAAGAGGAGGGCAGTAGCAAGGAAAAGGGAAAGGAAAAGACGGCGGAGGGAGATAAGGAGAAAGAACCGAACAAGCAGCCCGACGCTAAGAGTTCATAGGACTCTGTTACATCCCCTCCTTTGTACCCCAATCTAGCTTTCACGTTACAATGTAGAACTAGAAACCCTCAGTGGCCTCGTGTTGGCATGGGACGGCCCCTGTGAGCGATGGGCCTGTCGGCCCTCGGTGGGTGGTCAAGGAAGAAAGGTAAAAAATAATGATTTATTTTCAACGCAAGTGAGAGCACAGCGGCGCCCCAGTGCACATGGTAGACCAGCATGAGGACATTGGATAAAGCACGACAGACGCCCACCATAACAAACCCCACTTCAATGCTCAACGGCCATCTACTTGTGTGTAACGAACCCCTTGCCAGAGTAACCCTCCGATGAGATGCCTGCACAGCATCGTCACCTCGTAAGCAAGAGGGCCTGGAATAACACACAACGTTACAGACCTGAAATAGGATTGATTTTGAGCTCCTTTGCACGCTCATTGGTGGCCTCTTCCCACTCCTTGCTGATTGTCTTGGGGGGAGATGGGGCTGTACGTATGGTTTTTTAAATAAAAAAAGAAAATTGAGCATGGTATAGGTTTATGTTTATGGACTGGCAAATTGACACACCCATGGCGCGGATACCGGCATAGAGTAAACCAGCGGTCCCTACGAGGGCTGAAACGCCGACGAAAATCTTCACGATTGTGCCAGGCGGATTAACCGGTGCACGTGGCCCGTGCGGGCCAAACGCAACATAGTAAGCTAGAGAGTGTCCACATGAACAAGCTCGAACACTCTCCGGTCGCCGGGGGAAGGAATAATAGTGTAAGACAGACGCACCGGCCTTCTTCTCTGCGAGCGAGAGAGTCTTCCAGTCCTTCCGCTGGAGCTCTTCAAGTTGCTGGTGCACGGCTGTCTGCTCAGCGGGGCTGAACGTTGCCCACTGGGCCTCTACGTTTGATAGTGGGATCGCGCTGGCAGCCGGTGTCACGTGGGACGAGCTAGGGCTAGCGTGAGGTGGGTGAGCCGTGGCTGTCGCGAGGCCGCGACGCACGATGCGGAGTGCAGAGGCACGCATGAAGCTTCTCGGAATACTGAGGAAAGAAAAAAAAAGGAGAGAAACGGGAAAATCGAGCGGGGCACAACGTCACGTGTGGGAAACTTGCGGGGCACACCGGGAAATCGAAATTACGTACACATTTCTCACATTCACTTCTTTTTTGGGTGGTCAAAGCTATGGAGGAGACAGTATGAAGAGAAAGGAAAGTAACGAAACTCGGTCCCAAGAAAGCGACATTTCTTCAATCATTTCCGTTGTGACGGCCAACTCACGCGCCCTCCGCTTCTGCTCCGCCAGAGCTGGGGCAATCACGCGAGATGTGGCTGCTCAGGAGACGGAAGGTTAGAACGAGGCATGTTTCGCCAACAGACAACACACGCACCCTTCTGATCCGCACGTGTAGCAAGCGCGCCTTTGGGGCTGCGGGCAGTCGCGGCTGATGTGACCCTGCGGTTCAAGATGGCCGGTTTAGCCGCACATGAAAGGGAACGGCAACACGACTCAAAAAGGGACGGAAAGGAGAAAAAAAAACACTCACAACACCAGAACAATTATAGCACTTGGAACCCTGTCCGCAATCACGCGACAGATGACCTACCCCACCGCATGTGTAGCTTGACAGTGTTGATATTAGTGGCCAGATGAAACTCCATGGATCCGACAAGAGGAAACGAGGGCGTACCACGTTTTTTGACTGGCACCAAAGCTGCCGTAACCACCACCGCCGCCATAGTGTGAGCCACCTCCTCCGGGTGCCTCGGGGCATGCACGCGCAATGTGGCCGATCTTACCGCAGCGATAGCATTCCGTGCCAGAAGAACCACCAGAAGTAAAACCGCCGCCCGAACTGCCGTGAGAATCGGGGCAATCACGCGACTGCGATCACAAATTGCACCGTGGGCACAAGAGACGATAACGCGGATGGCACATGAGACAGGAAATACAACGCACAATGTGACCCTCCTGCCCACAGCGATAGCAAGATTTTGCCTTTTGCTCCATCGTACAGTC
The DNA here is from genome assembly GCA_022376545.1 of Russula dissimulans. Taxonomy (NCBI): domain Eukaryota; kingdom Fungi; phylum Basidiomycota; class Agaricomycetes; order Russulales; family Russulaceae; genus Russula; species Russula dissimulans. The sequence continues at coordinate 35,347 of WTXJ01000129.1, forward strand.
ACGCGACACGTGGCCCTCCATGCCGCCTGCACCGTCGTCACATACATGACCATCATCAACGATCTCGAAGCCGGCACGACCACCAAGGAAGCGAGCGAAAAAGAAATTGTAGGACTCACAGTTATAGCTGACAAGATGCACACAAAGACACGCGTGAGTCATTTAGGCGCGATCGAGAGGATCTGATCGGAAGGAGACGATGTTTACCAAGTAGGCGTTCCTGCCTTTGGGCAGTTCGCAGCCTGGTGTCCAACTGTTCGACAAGGCACGCGTTACGACGTACACAATAATTTGATTCCGCCCGGTCGATATATAGGAATGTGTAAAAAAAGACGCGGTCCCCGTCAGCACCGCACCACGGACGACAAAAAAGAAAAGAAAGAAGGCGGTAGGTACATGCGTCTGCACACAGGGCACGCGACGGCGACACAACCACGGCAACAACACGAAAACACGACGCACAGCCGCCACAATTAAAACATCCGCGGGCACCAGCCATGTTTCACTTTCACAACGCTGTATGGATGCATTAGATCAGCAGTTGATTTAGAATGAAAGACGAGAGGAGAACGCACGGAGAGCAGGTGGGACACAATTGGGGGGAAGTGTTGATGGTGGTTTGGAGGGAAAAAGATGGGTCGAAGAGCACGCAGCGTGCGCAGGCTCATATGCCCACACCCCAGGCCACGTGCTGGCGCTGGCTCGTTGCCCATTTCGGTCGCTCCTTCCCAGCCCAGCCGAGCCCGCCCAGCCTCGTTTCTCCCTCCCCGGCACACCCGCAGAGCGAGGGGCACTCCAGTACTCTGGCACAGCGTGCTCCTCCAAGCCGTAGAGAGAGCCTCTGGGCATTTGAATGAATCACGCATTAACACCGACCGTGGCAATCGCAAACACTCGAAAAGGCTGGCTTCATTGCGCCCGGGCGATGCCCTTGTACTACAAACAGGAAACGCTCATCTTAACAGGGGCCAGCGAGCCTTTGTTGTTTGTAGTTATGCAGCCTGGCACACGGAAAAATAAGAGATCTATTTTGTCCTCATCTTCAAAGTCGCGATACGGTTACTAGATATGTTCTTTCTAACACTACGCCTTCTCAACAGGCGGGTTGAGGTGCACCTAGCACATGGTGTTAGCAACTCGTCCGAACAATAGGGGCAGAGAAACGCCACCTGTTCACCACCCTTTCCACCTTCCCAATGTTGGTACCGCAAGGCGGTGAGACCCCTCTTTTCAGCGATCACTCGCTCATTCTCCTTGAGCGACTGGCGGACTGCACGAGCAGCGATTTGGGTGTACTTGTTGTATCTGTTTCTTTTACAGTCAGTACATTTCAAGAATACAGAGAAAGGCGTGATACGTGAAGAATTGACGCCAGGTTGCGGTCGACATTATTGTTAAACTGCAAGTCGGGTCGGGGTTGGGGTTGTTGGACGTGTCCGGTGAGTTCTCACGCTTGTGCTCATCCTCACACATATGACCGGACCAAGCTGGAATTACGTCCTCAAGTTCATCATCACCGGTGCGGCCTCTCTACCCACTCGATTTGCATCATCCTGACGCTGCCACCTCCAGGCGATGCCGGAGTGGGCAAGTCCTCCCTCCTCGTCCGACTCACCGACCAGCGCTTCCTGGCCAACCCAGACCCAACCGTCTGTCTGCCTTCTTTCCGTCTTTTCCCCCTTTGCTCATCCCCATAAAGCTCGGCGTCGAGTTTGGCTCAAAGCTCATAACGATCCCCGAGGAGGACAAGGTCGTGAAATTGCAGTGTGCGTTTCGCACTCATCAAGTTGCATCACCCCTACGCCACTAATCTCATATCCTCATATTAACCCATCCGTCATCCAGGCTGGGATACCGCGGGGACCGAATCCTTTCGTTCCATCACGCGTTCATACTACCGAGGTGCCGCCGGCTGCCTGCTTGTCTACGACGTGACTTCGCGCCCCAGTGCGTCCTTCCTTACTCCCATCGTTTCCTCACCCCCTCGAGACCGACGCCGACCTTAATCGACCCAGGTTTCGAACATGCACGCACTTGGCTCGCCGACGTGCGCGCACATGCAGACCCTCACCTGACATGCATCCTCGTCGGCAACAAAAGCGACCTAGCGAGCGAGCGGCGGCAAGTGCCAACAGAGGAAGGGGAACAATGGGCGCAGGATGAAGGCCTGCTCTTCGTCGAAGCGAGTGCGAGGAGCGGCGCCAATGTCGACGCCGCATTCGAAACGGCTGCTCGCGATATTCTCGCCAAGATTCGTCGCGGGGTGTTCGACGACGACCGGGTCTGTCTTGCCCTTCTCTCGTCGTGTAATTCCAACAAACGTCGCTGACATACTCCCCCCAGTCCTCTGGCGTAAAGTCATCCACCCCCTCGGGCGCGGTCGCCCTGGACCAAAGCAAGGCCGGTCAGACGTGCTGTGCCTCATGACCGGCGCCCAGTTCAACACGAGGGGGTAAGATATTGTAGCTCGGGTCTTATTATATTCACTGAACCTGTACGATACCGATTGTGATACTAGGATCTATATTATTAGAGCATGATCACCAGCCTTAGTGATGCTTGATCAGGTGTAGAGAACGATTAGGGAAGTGCTGGGGAGCAGCAGTTCGCTACTCTATCCAGCAAGAAACCCGGCGATCGCTCACCCCATCCAAAGCCGAAGGACGACAAGACGCTCCAACTTTAAGATAGATATTATAGTGGTAAATAACAACTACATTACCTTCCAGAGTATTGTATGGTATCTAGGGTAAACTCTTACATTGTCACTGGGCGTGTCCATATGAATAAGTTATTCTGGAGGCTGTGCTGCGGAAGAGTGATGAAGGATACACAGGCCGGGACGGGGCTGAACGGTGAGAACCAGGGTAATTAATCAAGCACAGCCCCACTTGACACAACCGACCGATGATACTCGTGTAACTGATCGATGAACCCCCGGTTTGGCGCGGCCGCCGCACGGCGGGCCTTAACGAACTCGAGGGCCTGTGCGGGATGGAGGCCACGAGCGGCAATGAGGTAACCACAGACAACAGCGACAGAGCGGCTGGCACCCATCGCACAGTGGACGAGGACTCGTGCATCTGGGCTCGATCGCAGAGCTCGGGCGATATAGCGCGTCGTGCGCGGGAGGTGCGCTGCGAGCTCCGCGAAAGGCGCGTCGTGTAAAGGAACTTGTGTGGCATGCGTGACCAGTGCTGGGGGAAGCGCGACGTGCCCCGGCATCGCAGATAATACGTGAGTGATGCCCAGCTCCGAAAGTATCCTAGCGTCCTCCGCGGATTGGAGATCGGAGATGTACAGCCGTGGAAGGATCTCAGAGACGTGAGACGACGACGACGACGACTGCAAGAGCCCACCGCCCGTCGGATGGGCCGAGTTCGGGCCAGTATGGGGCTGTGAGTATGGATGTGGCTGCGGCGGTGGGTATGATGGGTATGGTTGGGAATGAGAATACGATGGGTGTGGTGTGATGGAAGCCGAAGGGGGAGCTGGGCGCGTAGGCATTGCAAGAACAAGCGTCTGCGCGCGCTGGCGTTTCTGTGAAATGGATCGACGGTCGGCGAACGCATTTTCAGTTGCGGTTGGGGTCATCCCAAGGTGGCCAGCACGGATGTAGGCGCGGATGGGGTGGAAAGAGGCAATGGGCAAGGGCGGAAGTCAGAGGCGGACAGATACGGTAGGGGGGATTGGCACGGAGCGCGCACTCACGGGTGTGTATTTATACGACATAATCGGGTAGTGTGGTCGATAATGGCGCTCGACTAGTGTCATGACACGAACTTGATTTTGTGTCAAAGGTTGTGGGATCTTTTAAGCGCCAACCGGGCGGGGACGCGAGATGCGGGGCCAAGGGTGTTTATAGACTTCGAGGGGACCAGTGCGTTGATTGAGACCCCGGGGGTGGGCGTAGCGCGGATACGAGAACAAGAACAAAGCTGATGAGAAAGTCAGGCACAGGATTGGAAGGCGGTATATAACAGGAGTCTGTCAGCAGAAGAAACATGCACAGCACGCTTGTGGAGACTGGGTGAATGGGCTACAGAAGCGATCAATCCGAAACGGGCTCGGCCAGGAGATGAGGCCAGGCAAGTCAAGGCCAGGCAAGGCGATGCAAGACGCAGCGCAGTTTTCAGGCTGTTGATAGGGGCCATTCTTCCATTGTCCTGCTGGTTAACGGAATGAAACAGACCTGCTTGAGACTCCAGTGAGATGAATGATTACAAGTCCGAGCCCCAATGCCACATTTCTCCCCCCTCTAGTTTATCACTTATATTGATACGGATCCGACATTGTACCGTCGAGTCGTTGGTAGCGACTGTCCTATGCTGTGTTCGCTAATCGGGGTCGCGACCATTTCCCGGTTCGGTATCCACTTGTTACCCGTAAAAGGCTGCGCAACTCGGAGGGGACGTAGTAACAGAGGGGCGGTGTAGCTAGCATAAGCATCAATTTCGTGGCATCAGCGGTGGAGCTCGAGGCTCGCCGCGGCCGGGAACTTGAACAGCGATGGATGATGCCACCAATCAATCGAGTTGTTGTTGATATCCCGCCCATTTGCCGGCATTATCAGGTAGCCCTCGTTCTCATCTGATATCTGTCTATCTCCTTTCCAACGCACTAATACATCACGTTCATACGAACGAATGTTGTATCTGCAAATTTCCGATAGAGTATGCAAAGTTATCGCTGTCGAGACTAGGACGGACAATGTAAACATTCCTCGAATGACGGGTCATTTATCAATATATAGGAAGAAACGGGGAGCAAGAGTGAGAAAGTGACATCGCGCAGGCAGAGACCGAGATCAAAAACGTGAACATGTCATCAAAAAAGTAGTGGCGGATGCGTGGTTCTAGATGAGATCGCTACAAGGTGATCCATCAAAGGTGAGTACATGTTACGGGCAGGCATCGGAAAGGCGTGAAAACGCACGCTACGTTAAGGGGCATTTCATCGATTTGCGTGTTGTAGAATTCTGAAACAGATCGAGGTCAGACAAGCCCTTTATTACCCACGGAAGAGGACGAACGTTCGATATCCCGAAGCATCCTGACATCCTCAGTCGTAACAAAGTTGATGGCAACGCCTTTGCGACCGAAGCGACCGCCACGGCCGATGCGATGAATGTAATTCTCCCGATTTGTAGGTAAATCGTAGTTGATCACGAGGGACACCTGTTGCACGTCGATACCACGGGCCAACAAGTCAGTTGTGATGAGCACACGTGAGGAGCCGGAGCGGAACTCCTTCATCAACACTTCGCGCTGCTTTTGCTCCATATCACCATGCTACGCACAGCAGGTTAGATCGGTCCCGGGTCATGCGAGTTTCAAAAAAACGCACCATGGCAGACACTGTGAACTCGCGGCCATGCATCTTCTCTGTGAGCCAGTCGACCTTTCGCCGTGTGTTGCAGAATATGACGGCTTGGGTGATCGTGACGGTCTCATAAAGATCGCAAAGCGTGTCAAGCTTCCATTCCTCCTTCTCGACAGCAATGTAAAATTGCTTGATACCTTCGAGTGTCAGTTCATCGCGCTTGACAAGGATACGGACAGGGTCGCGCATAAACTTTTTTGACACCTCGAGTACATCTGCAGGCATGGTGGCGGAGAGCAGCACGACCTGAGTCTCTTGGGGAAGGAGCTGAAAGACTTCGTAAATCTGGTCTTTGAAGCCACGAGAAAGCATCTCATCAGCTTCGTCGAGACAAAAGAGTTTGATGTTATCCGTGCGTAGAGCACGACGATTGATCATATCATACACGCGACCGGGAGTACCGACAACGACGTGTACACCCTCCTGGAGTTTAGACATGTCTTCGCGGACGTTAGTGCCACCGATGCACGGATGGCATTCGACGTTCATGTAATCGCCGAGAGCAATGACGACCTTTTGTATCTGCTGCGCCAGCTCACGGGTTGGCGCAAGGATGAGTGCCTGGGTTCCTTTGATAGAAAAGTCGAGCTTTTGGAGAATAGAAATGGAGAAGGTTGCAGTCTTTCCCGTGCCGGATTGGGCCTGTGCGATGACATCATGACCCTTCACCACGGGGACGATGGCACGCTGCTGAATGGCGGAAGGCCGCTCGAAACTAGTGTACTGTCAAAGCAAGATGATGGGGAGCCACTGGCAGAAGAAGCAACGGACCCATATGCATAGACCCCACGAAGAAGCTCCGGCTTAAGATCCATATTATCGAAGCTGTGCGTGCAGAATGGGTTAGTGGACGGTATCCACACCAATTAATGGACTACTTGTCGACGACTTGATCCCAATTTGATTCAATCTCAACATCAGGGATATCCTGGAGAGTTTCTTCACTGGAATGGCCGGTCTTAATGAGACTCTGTGACACATGGAAAGATTACTGACGCTGACATGAGTGGATATTGAGACGGAGAAGTGGCCCACTATGAGCAATTTTCCCCTCCTCCCCTCCCTCGGTTCATCCCGAATCGACTTTAAACTCCGCACCAGCCCTTGCTGTCATCAACATGTCGCACCTGGTCCATGCTTGCGCATTTAACGTCTAATACAGTATACGACCGCGGAAGCCTCGACACATACACAAGTTTCATTCCAATCCTATACCTCATGTTCAAAAAATGCGTCAAGTGGACCTACGAATTGAGATAACCTGCGTTCTGACGCCGGCAATACAGCACGCACCTCTTATTTCCTCTCTTCCCTCGTCAGGAAAGCGACCCCTAAGTCGTCACGACTGCGTTTGTAAAAGGAGGGGTGAGAACGCCTCGTCGTTTCAATGCCATGGAATTGGCGCTACTGTATTATCATCGATCCTTGACTTCGGGTCTGCCGTTTGTTGACATCGCACTTGTTCCAAAGTGTCCTTCCGTGTCTCAACAGCTTTCTGGCTACACGGCTGGTTGGTCAGGCATGACAAGCAGTCAGGTCAAGATTGTGTAGGCTTCCTTATCTGCAATGAGAACACGATCATTGTCAGCGCTAGTCTGATCCAATTCCATTGATTCATTATCGTGTATTAACACGCCGCCATCAATGGAACAATTCCTGGATGCCGCATGGCGCCATTGGTTTCTGATGTTATTTTGTCGTATATGGTGTACACACTCCCTACCGGACATTTTATGGTTGCTGTAAGGGACTACTGTGAGGATTGGAAGGATTTGACGGTCTTCCAAAGTCAATGTCAAAAAGTGAGAGTGAAGTCATGACAACATTCATTTAGTCAGTTGAGTCAATTAGTAGGCAATTCGATTACAGAGCGGATTATTTGATTCCTCAGATTGCCTCATAAACTGTATTCGTCACCCTTGATTACTGTACAGAGGCAAACCGGGAGAAGTAGTCACAGTGACTGCAACCAAGCGTAACATGATGCGCTCCTAAAACTTGAAGTCTCGCCCGCCTTTATCCTTCTTGGCGCGGTCGCGATCAGCCTCCATCTTCTGCCGCTTCTTCGCCATCTCTTTCGCGACCATGTCCGAGAAATCTTCGCGCCCAGGGCCCTGACCAGGCACTCCTGCACTCCCACGCGAGTGTGCGTCGTACCGCTTTCGTAAGTCTTCTTCAGACAGCCCATCGAGCTCGCTCACGTCCAGCGAAACATCCACACCACCTGCCTTGCGCTGCGCAAAGATAAGCGAGGGTGAGTACGACGGATGAAATTGTGTGGTGGGATTGTACCTTGGTACCACGCTCCTCCCCAAGCACCGGCACGGGCGCACCGACAACACCACTGACGTCGTACCCACGCTCAGAGCCCATAAGGCCGCGTACGCTCGCCTGCTTCTCCGGAAGCACCGAGTAGAGTTGCCGGTTGCCACTCTCATCTCGCACCGCCGCGGCAGATGTCTTCCGCAGCTCGAGAAAATCGGGTGTTTCGAGCCCGGCGGCGACTGTGGAGACGACAGACGCCATACCCGATGGAGTTGCAATACCTGATGGTGTTTGAAGGCCGTCGGCAGGGGCTGCTTCGGTAGACTCCTCCTCCTCTTCATCCTCTTCTTCATCAGATTCCTCTTCCTCTTCGTCTAAAGAGTGTTATCCAGTGCTCATTCAATCAAGATTCAACAGACGACATACCTTCTTCGGGCTCAAGTTCTCCCCACAAATTCTTATCGACCGGTTCTCCAATCTACTAGAGCATTAGCATGAAAAGTCCGCTGAGAGGTCAAGTTACACACCGCCGTGTCGTTTGTCTTTGGCAAAACGCCGAAAACGTCACCATATAATGGGCGATTATACTCGTCTAGAGGGGGTTTCCCCCATCCACCGGGATGAAATCCCCATTGCGCACTGTAGCAGTAATGTACGTGAGGCAATGTCCTGGAAAAGTGGTCATAGGCACACACACACCCTTCGGGGATGGGGGCATTAAGTCCCGGTATCCGAAGTGTAGGATAACTTGGGGGAGGACCAAAGCGCTGCATACTGATGAGCCATGGTGGTGGGGCAAGTGGTGGAATAGAGAGAGCCTCGACGAGCTCTGGTGAGAGATCCCCGGGTCGTTTTTCTTTGAGAGAGGTTTCGAACTCTTTGCCTTCGTAATACATCTCGCCAAAGCTCGTCAAAGGTGGCTTTGTTTGAAATTTGAAGAACGCGTCGTGAAGTTTCTGATAGTCAATGTCGATTTTACCCATCTTAGGCTGGACGCGCTCGCGGGTCTTGGCCTTGAGCGACATGTTTGCTTCCTTTTCTTTGATAGCATCACGTTGAGTCGCAATGCCCGTATCGGCGATGTAGGAAGGAAGTTGGAAGGGTGGTTTCTCAATACCGCGTTTCCCCTGCAAGTAGTCACGCTTAGCACTCCAATGCGCAGGAATGGGGATGGTGTTGCGATAGCACTTGAGGTGGAGAAGAAGTCGCGGATCAGCAGCGGACACGTCTGTCCACTCTACGACCTCGGGCTTTGCTACGAGCTGCTTGAGTTCTGCAACCGTAAGGCGATTGAGCTTGCGCTGCTTCTTCTTAGAAAGAGGCTTCTTCTCTGCTTCGGCTTCAGAGTCTGTCTCGCCTGCCATTTCATCGTCCGAATAGATGACCTCGCCCTTGGATGGGTCCTCTGATTTTACCTGGATGAGGAGTGAAAGGGTGAGAGGGAAGGGAAGGGGTTCATGAAGGTCTACGCACAGGGCTATCTTCTGGGTCGAACTGAAAGCGGGCAAATACGTCGGAGAAGGCCTCGAGGGCAGCTCCCTTTAAATCCAACTGCTCAGACACGTACTCAACGTTTTCATACTCTTGATGATCACCCTCTTTCTCGACCGTTATATTTGGCGTCGCCTTTTGAATCGCGTCAGTGAGGAGCTCTGAGTTGAGAGTGAGGATCAACCGTACGTGTGTTGTTGCCTTCTTTTGCTTGGCCTTTTGGCGTCTGAGTTGATTCTTTGATTTTGCCTTTTTCGATTCTGTGGAGGCACCATTAAGGCCGTTGAGTGTTGGGACAACAAGGGACATGGTATGAGGTTAAGAGGGTGGGCGAAGGCTGCGGCCCGTTGGGTTTCCGGATTTGGATTCACCATGTTGGGTATGCACCATCTCCCTCCCCTCTGAATCATGAATCTAAAGCCATCTCACAGTCATAGGCCTTACAGGCGGTATCGCGACAGGGAAATCTACTGTTTCCAGACAACTAGCCGCCCGCGGCATCCCTGTTATTGATGCTGACGTCCTCGCCCGAGACGTCGTCCGTCCTGGCACCCGAGCACTTAAGAAGATCGTATCCACATTCGGCCCAGACATCTTACAACAAGACGGAACGCTCGACCGCCAGAAACTGGGTGCCATCGTATTCCGAGACGAGGCGCAGCGGCAGAAGCTCAATGCGATTGTACATCCTGCCGTGCGATCGGCAATGGCACTTGGCGTTCTCCGATGCTGGTTACGTGGAGAGAAGGTTTGCGTGTTGGACGTTCCGCTGCTCATAGAGTCAAAGGTTTACGAATGGGTTGGAAAGGTCGTCGTTGTTTACTGGTTCGTTCCCCCCCGAGTCGCACGTGCCGAGAGACACTTAAGATTTGTTCCGAGCAGCTCTGCTGAAATACAGTTGCAGCGGCTCATCCTGCGGGATGGATTGACCCGCGAGGATGCACGAGCGCGATTACAAGCGCAGCTTTCTATTGCAGACAAACTCGAGTACGCTGACCTGGTGCTGGATAACTCGGGAACGCAGGCCGAGCTCGAGGTTCAGGTTGATGAATTTGCGCGACGTTTCTATCTCGAAGCGGGTTGGTCATGGCGGCTGAAATGGTTGATACCGCCCGTTGGGCTGTTTGCTGCAATATGGACGTTGATTTGGAAACGTGCTCGTCGTCGTCGTCGGTCGTCGTAGTAGTCGTCCCCTGTGTATGTAAACGTTTGCGTCACCGCCTCCGCCTCCACAGCCTCGGCCGCAGTCCTTTCCTCTCACCATAATGGCATCTTCATCCGCCTTGACAAGAACGTATCGACCGTCTCCCGTCCTCAGCAAGACCACTCGCCAAATGGTCCCCCCATTTGTACAGAAATTATACGAGTTCGTCCTGATCGACTACCCTCTTCCCATCAGATTTATCTTCTCCCTCTCCTAGGCTGGTCAACGCCCCGAGTACTGACGAACTCATACGATGGTCTGATTCTGGAGATTCATTTTTTGGTTCGTCGGATTCCCTTCCTCTCACCCTCTCACCCTCCGACATCCCTCCCTAGTCTTTGAGCATGAGCGCTTTGCGAACGATGTCCTCCCCCGATTCTTCAAGCATCGCAATTTCTCATCTTTTGTTCGACAACTGAACATGTACGGATTTCACAAGATACCCCACCTCCAACAAGGCGTCTTGAAGAGCGACACTGACACAGAGTTTTGGAACTTCGAGCACCCTACTTTCCACCGAGGGCAGCCCGATCTGCTCTGTCTTGTCACTCGAAAAAATAGTAAAGGTGGCAGCCAACAGAATACCGATCTCACCGATGGCGATGTTCCCCTTCCGAGTCAGGGCAGCACCCAGCTCCTGGACGCCAACTCCCTCGTCAGTGGTATCACGGCCATTAAGCGCCACCAGCAAGCTATCTCTGTTGATCTCAACGAACTCAAGACATCTAATCAACAACTCTGGCAGGAAGCTTTGGCCGCTCGCGAGAGGTACAAGAGTCAACAGGATACTATCAACCGGATCCTCAAATTTCTGGCCAGCGTCTTTGGGCGCGCGACAAGTCACGACGCGAAGGACGTCGACAGTCACGGTACATCTACGCCCCTTGTCCGCCGCAGTCAACGTCTGCTCATCGCCAATGGTCCTGAGAATAACAAACACAAGAATGTGGAGGTGGCCGAAGTGGAGGATGCTGACAACAAGACCGTCACAGAGGCAATAATCACCGACGAACAATCGGGGACACCACGTAAGTGACTCTGTTTCCTGCTATCCTTACCTTGGCTTACTCTTTTCAGTTCCCTTTGCTCATATCGACGTTTCTTCCGTCAAATCCCCTAGCGTCACATCATCGCCTCTTTTTGGCCCCTCTACACCAACTCCGTCGTCAGGGACATACTTCCATGATCGCGCTTCGGGAACGCTTATGACCCCGGCGTGGACTAACACTCTATCGAAAACCACCGCTACAACTCCAACACCCGCGCTATCCTCGACTAACAATCACTCTGCACTCGAATTACATCGACCACAACCGACTCCCAACATTTCGCCATCACCGTCACCGACTCAGGATCAAGTCATGCAAGCCGCCTTCCAGCGGCTGATGCAGTCTCCCAGCCATTTGCAACGTATCATGCAACTTCTCTCCTCCACTTCGGCAAACGGATCCGCGCCAATCTCAGCTCCTATGACCGGACCTGCACAATCCAACTCATGGTCGCCACCCACCTCCGTGGACCTCGCACAACTTGCCTTATACGATAGTAGTCTCGGCGGGGGTAACGATAGCGCGCTCACATTCGACAACAGAGACGCCATTAGCCCCAGCCAGATGCAGCTAGCAGAGGACGAAGCGCGCCTCGCGCGTACATACATTGATGCGGGCGAGATCGATGCGGACGTGAACGTCCTGCAAGCACATATCAACGCTCTTATTGAGAACATGGGTCTTGGCTCGGCCGCACTTGCTAATTCCTCAGCGGCGTCCACAGACCCGCCGCCTCTGCCCTCTTCAGACGGGATGCCGCCTGAGCAAACAGCAGCTGATTTCGATTTTGAAGCGTTCTTAACCGCGTTTGCAAATGCGCAGGAGAGCGAGGGCGGAGCCGCCAACGCCGACGTCATTGACGACAGAACATCGGCGTCGGGATCCGCGATCGCGTTTGATTCAGGGCCAGGGACGAGGACGAATGCACTGTCGGAACAACCGGTCTTCGCAGGACGCAAGAGGACGTCGGACGTCGCGGAGCTCGCGCTTCCCTTGCAGGAACCATCGGGGATTTCGCCTTTGCACGTTGTGCCCACTGAAAGGACGGACACCACCGCTTCTGACCCCCCGCGGGTGAAACGGAACAAAAAGTAGCGTGCTCTATGGAGCGTTATGTCTTCTCGTTCTACCGCTTCCACGTTGTCCTCGTTGCAGATGGGTGTTTTTCGGGTGTTACTTTGTTGAGCACTTTCGTCGACCCTGGCACGGTTGTTGCTTCAGACACCCACTTCGACTCTCGAAGATACCTTGGGGAAGATTTATCGATGCAGTGATGCAGTAGAGTTTGCCTTGGTCGCACGCTTTTCGAGCACGTTCATTATTCATCACAAATCCGAAAAAGTCCTCGACGGGCCAAAAGTTCTTTTGATGTACCGGTTTACGGTGGCAGTTGTATGTATCTGTACCCCTTATGTGTAATATTTTATGAACGTACAAATAATGATCACAATGGGTAGCAGTTTTTTTTGGCCACTCACCGCTATGAGCGACCCGTGACAGCCCCGAATGGAATTCACACACAGAATACCCTAATTGTAGCCACGCGTTGTCACCTGCCTCCAGACAGTATCGTTTGGAAGAGAAAGGAGATAGGGGAGCAAGGATAGGAGAGGGCAGGTATCAGCATAGTGTAGTAGATAAACGAAATTAGATGACCACGTTGGGAAAATAAAATGCAACGAGAGACTTGGGTTGGAAGTGGAGTACGTACGGGAGAAAGCCAGAATTTACTTTCATCAAGCGCTCAAAACAGTAAGCAGAAGAAGAAAAAGGGGAATCCACGAGAGACTGGAAGAAACAAGGGAAAGAGTGAGGCCGATACAACAGAAGGTGAAAAATAAATAATGTCAGTTAAATAACGAGTGTGTTCTCGCAGGGAGCAAACAAGATAGACAATCGAGGGAGGTTAACAGGAGTAAAAGACGTCGTCAATGCTCTAGAGGGACCTTTGGCGGGAGTGGAGGTGGCGACGACAGCGAGGACCCAAGACCGTCATTGGCACCCGCACCAGCAGTGCGTCCTGAAATAGACTCCCAACCAACGGCGAATGGCGATGTAGGGCGTAACAGCCCAAACGTGTCATCGAGGCCAGCTGCGCCGATCCCTGGAGTAGCCACCGACGAGGGGACTGATGCTCTCACAGTGATCGCTCCATCAGCGGTCGCGGACAATTTCCCGTTCGCCAACTCATCTTGTAACCGCGCGTCCTCCTCTGCCGTTTCCTGGATGTATGATGGTGGCGGACGGGGCATCAGAGGTGGGGGTGTCCGTGGTGGCGTCGACATTGAGATCGCCACCTGCGTCTGGTCTCGCGAAACGGGGAGTTCGCTCTGTATTGGGGAATGCATTCCAGAAGATGGTGGGGTTCTCGGGGATGTACGATATTCCTGCTGTCGCTGTGGAATGGCAGGCGGCGATGTCGACTGCTCTTCTGCTTCGTACATTGCCTTTAGCAACGCCTTTTCTTCTGCAGCGCTCAGTATACGTAGTTGTCCGGGTTGCGCGGGATTTGGAGGGGGGACAGGGGGAGAGCGAGCACGCAGATGTGGTGGGAGTCCGGACTGCGCAGGTGGCGGCATTGGGTGCCACGGCGGAGGAAGTCCGCTATCAGCGGGCACTCTCAGATCGGAACCGTTGAGACCCGGGTGGGGTGTTCCCGTCGCGGTGTAATAGTCCGCAGGTGGGCTTGTGGTAGGACTCGCTGGAGGTGGCGATGCCAACGCGGCAACCGCACGCTCCCGCGCCTCAAATGCGATGCGATACCGCTCTTTCTCTGACATACTGTCTGTTTGCGAGAATTCCGGACTTGGGACCCACGGCGGTGGGAGTTCGTCGGGAGTCGGACCGGAGTTGCTTTCATGTCCTGAGTAGGGCCCTGCAGTCGCGCCAGGTGTAGACGATGCGGACGGCATGATCCCGTCTGAAGAGCCAAAGTTGACCTCATGATGTCGTTTCACCGCTCTCGCTGCATCGTGGTAGCGTCTTAGCATATCTTTTTCTTGTGCCGCGGTAAGAGGCTTTGGCGGATGCGGTTCCGAAGGCGGCACGGATGGAGACGTGGTGACGGGTGACCCCCAGCTGGGCTTGTTGACAGAGGCCATTGCGTGGGAGTATAGAGCAGCACCAGCCGAGATGACGGGCGGACGGCCTGGAGTAACCCCTTGTTGAAAGCTGCGGGACGAGTCGCGTGAGGCCCCGCGGCCATGCGCGCGACTAACATCGTTTAGATCTTGCGCGTAACCTTGCATCATACGAGCGGTGTTCTGAGCTTGTGTAAAAAGGCGGATTTTTTCCTCTTCAGCAGAGGCCCATCGTGTCGTATCTACTTGCGGTGCAGCTGAATGGATGGACGACTGCGGGCTACTCTGAGTCGGATATCCATTCGTTGACTGCATCGCCAAACGACGAGTTAGACAGCACGTCCAGAGACAAACTCATGACTGTCGAGACGCACTCGAACGCTTTCTGCACGATCCAAACCACCCTGCACGCGCTCAACTCTCGCCTTCGCTTCTTGATACAACCTGGCTTTCTCCTCTTCTGCAGTCGGCCACACCTTCGGCTGTTGGGCCGGGGCTAGTGAGGGTATCTCTGTGGGACCGGGCGTATTGGTGTGTGGACCATCCTCAGGAATTTCATTGTCCGTCATATTAGCGACAGTAAAGCGGTTGGACTGGAGCACAGCACTCCCCGTTCGAGAGCGTCGTCTGGCTGAGGAACTATTGGATTCAGTTTGTTGTTGAGCCTGCGGTTCGTCGCCGTCTGAGTTTGGCCGTGGAATAAAACCTATCTCGTCCGAGGGGGTGGGTGCACCTGCGCTATTGGGCACGGTGTTCGTTAGTCGTGGATCCTTTACATGGCCGTGCGTGGGTGAGTATGGGTAGCTAGTAGCAGTGACAGTAGCTGCTTGGCTGGCATCAGGCGCGGTACGTGGGCGTGTGCCTGTATTTGTTACAGAGTTCATGGGCATCACGGGATGTTGAAGACTCAAGCTCGGTGCAATGCCGATACGACTAGCGGTAATGAGACTTCAGCCTTAGACCGAGCCTGTGAAGAGTCACGTACCGGACTGCTTCTGTAGAAACATACCTGAGACCTCAGGAAGTGAGCACAGAAGAGACGATCTGGACTCGCGTGGCTCACCGTGGCCAGTTTGACACAATAACCGGAAGCTCCATAATCAGTGGTTTGCCAGTACCCATCAGGGCTTTGACTACGAGCACATAAGTGATGTCGATGTGGCGTGCGGAAGTGAGTGTCGTGGTGGTGTGGGTTTGAGGAACCGTCACCGCGAGCTCCGAACGATGGACAGCACCGCTGTGCATTGTCATGTTGACGAGGGCTTTCTGTTCCCCGATGATGTTGATTTTGACCTGAGGCGCTCCGCTCCTGCCAGCGACGTGTGGACCGGCACGGAAAATGGTTGTTTCCTTGAGGGTAAACTCGAAACCACGTAAGATGGTGGTATGGTTGCTGTCAGAGCGGATTGTCGCGTGCACCATGACGCGATCGCCTGGCCCATGACAATTTTGTGACCGGTCAACCGTGAGCATTACCGCATCTTGGGTGAGATGACGTGATTCGTGCTGCTGGAAGACTGGCCATGTGGAGTGAAGCTCGTGCTTATCGATAATGATTGGGGTGGAAGAGGAAAGAACAACTGGCTTGTTGCGCCGGAAGAATCCGCTGAAAGGAAGCAAAAGCGAGAAAGGAGTGTGGGCAGGGATTCCAGTCATCGACAACAAAGTAGACACGTACGACTTTCCTTGAATGCACACTTGACCAACGAGCTCGTATTTAATTCCCGCTTGTGGAGACCCAAAGATCAGGGGGATCGCCAAATGATCCAGCTATGGGACGTACCACCATTTTCAAGCGCGAGCGTTGGCGGAATGGACTCGGGTATTCGAATGTAGAAAGGGATATCTTGCTGGGAGGAGGATGAGAACGTCGGCCCAGGAGGAGAGAGAGCGGTAACAAGGGGACACACGCTGTAAAGGATGCTGTACTCCTCGCTCGACTGCCAGAGATTGACGGGACTCTGGCCGACAAAGTCATAGTACGAGTTCGGAGGAAGGCCAGGAAGGCTCTCGATCTTTCGAAGTTCGACGCGGACATACTTGGCCTTGACACCCTGAGGACCCAAGCGAACCTCGATGGCCTGATCGGAATGCAATGCAAGGGCTAAGAGGGGGAAGAGAGTACGTCCGAATAAACATACCCCTTTGACCGCGGCTTGAGGTCTGTCGGGTGCTCCTGGAGGGATACCGGGGTATCCTGTAATGGGAGATATAGGAGAGGGCCGTTGAGGGTATCAGGGATGGGAGACAGACCTTGGACGAAGTCGATGTTTGGAGGGGGGCGAAGTGTTCTATGTGGGCTAATAAGTTCAGGGATAGTAGAAATTAGAACGTATACAAACAGTTTCGCCTGGGACATGTGTAAAAACCAGTGGACAGATGGAGGAGAGAGAGGTGAACACTGATGAGCGCCCCACGCGCCGAGAGCGAGCAAAGCATGCCGAGTTCACGGCCCGGTTTCTCCGGTTGGTCGTCTCATGGTATGGAATAAATTCATTCTATGCAGTGTGTTCTAGGTAATACTTGCATCTAAATAAAATGCGGCAAAGTAGAGTGCGTCAATGCACATGACTCAGACGTATTGTGAAAACCACGGAATCAGAGACTGGGCCATGGTATAACTGAACACAAGTTTTGGCCCCACAACCAAGATCTGGATGACCAGTCAACGTCAAAAATCGAGCAATGCAATCGGGGAACCACTCTGCGTACTTTGGGTGTAAGTCCCTTGAAGAGCGCCATAGCACCTTCCTCACGTAACAAATCGCGCACAATGGTCACCCCACGTGTCTTCTGCTCAAAGTTCGCATTCTGAATTCGGGTTTTGATCGTGTCGAGCGGCGCTGCGACAGAAATAGAAGAAACAGCGCCCGCTACGGAGGCGATAAAGTTCTGCGTCCAAGTCGCCTTGCTATAGTCTGAAACGCCAAGGACGTAGTCCTTCGTGACCGCGCTTGCACCAAATAGCTAACCCCTTCGACTCAGCACGCGCGGCAAGACACGGGTAGAAGGGACAGCGTACCGCGAACGAGCCTGGAGCATTGCGGGCAACCGTCCAGCCCCATCCCCGGTACAGCGTCGTTCCCTCCTCCATGAAGATGCGGACGACGCCGCGGCCACGGAACGCGTCAGGATTAACCTGACGCTTGATCTTGAGCGCATCCAAAGGGAGAAGAACAACCTCGCCAATGCCCGTCAGGCTACCCGCGGTTGCCTGCATCATCATCCTTCCCTTACGTTCACCAAACATGTTTGTGTAGTTCGTTCTGTAGTTCCGTGCGAGCACATCATTGAACCAAGGTTGGCCGCCAAACTTGTAGATCCGTTGTGAGATTTTGTATCCCGCGGCATATCCAAGACCCGGGAAGAGAGAGAGTAGCTTGCGCCCCAATGGAGCCGTAGAATACTCGCGGAACATAATCGGTGAGAGCGTGGAGAACGAGACCTACAGTGTCGTGCTATGAACGCCCCGGACGAAGGAAATAAAACAAGTGAATACCTTGGCTTTGTTGCTCATGAGACGTTTGGCAATCGTGTCGACCGGGTGAAAGATCAGTAACTCTGCGACACCTGTATTTGCACGAACAGTGACCAGTCAGCACGCGTGCAAATTCTCTTCGACGGGATAGGACGTAACACATACCAGAGGTCCCAGATCCAAGGATCCGTGCCGTGCCGGACTCCTTTCCCTTGACCGCAAGTACAGGGGACATCCTTGACAGAGTCTGAGACTTGACATGGTTGGCGAGAGAAATTTTGTCGTAACTTATGGTAGGTGGTATTACGTAAGCACGGAGCGATTTCTCCTCCACTCGCCGCCTGAACTTATTGGCCCTCCATACCTGTAATTATGGCCGCAAAACTGCAACTTTTGTCTGCGCGGAAGATCTAGGCGACTCTGCGTTCGGTGTCATGATAGAAGACTCGGAGACTGTTTTCGGTCTGAAAGAAGCGATTGCAATGGAAATACCTAACGACTTGCAGGGCGTTGACCCTTATCCACTCGAACTTTACAAGATCGATATCCCTGACGGCAAGAACCTTAAGCAGCGGGCGAAAGATGCCCCGAAAGAGGAGTTGGACGTATCGACTCGCAAACTTTCCGACATATTCCCTAGTCAACCTCTAGAGGAGAGAGTCAGTATTCTCGTAAAAGTTCCAGGTATCATCACCTCAGGTCCGTAACGTTCATCTCGTGTTCTTGTTACCATAAACCCATTTTCATCCTCTATTTATTCATTGTAGCGGCCACCGTCGCCCATATAGCACAATCAGTTCCACAGACTGAGATGTTCCCGACTATCGCGAATGCAACTGAGTTTACAATGAAGCTTCGAGGTTTTGAATGCTGGGATAGCCTATGTGAAGCAGATCTGAGCCACAGCGATATCAGTGAAGCAGAATCACAACTTCTTCAAGAGTTTCAGGAACGTCTAGGGCGTAAGCGTTATATTACTGGAGGTGTACGTGCGGTCCTCCGCTGTTGCAGACCACCTGATTTTCGTTGTTCCAGACACAGGCGCTATTCTGGAAAATGGTCCAGTCCTGTTCGACGATCCCTCCAAGGTCTTTGGATTCATTTTTCGAGCAAGTCTCACCAGAGGAAACCAATATATCGGAACTGGACCGAGTGACAATTTCTGGACTCGCCCACTATTCTAGTGTCCTCTGCGGCTCGCAGTTAAGAAACAGAGAAAATTACGACCAGGATAAAGAACCGCAAGTGCGTGCCCTCCTCCTGGAATTCTTGGAGGTTCAACAATCGGTGCCGAACGTCACGTGTGCATTGTCAGTAAATTGATATTTCACATCATCACGTTTATGGTACCTAACCCGATGTGGACAGTGATTTGGGGCTTCCTTTTCACCTCCTGATTGACACAGATGACGGTAAAAGAATGATGTACACTCCACGTAGTGACTTCCGCGTATCTATCAGGAACTTCCCGCACATCGTCCTGGAAGTCAACTCCCAATCCAATGGGGGTGATGAGTTTCGTACGCTTTTACAAGCCGCCTGCATTTCTCGAATAGGCAACTGGCTGCAGGCCTTGATATCCGATCAACCGATCGTTATCATGGCCATATCATGGCCATCTACATCGACAAGCGATTTAAGGCTCATCAGCACATTTTGTGCCAACCTAACGTAGGGTCCATCAAGGCAGTGTTCACTGGTTTTGACAGGATCGCTATGGCTAATGCAATGCTTTTCAAGGTTGAATATGTCAGCAAAGTTTTTGATTTGACGGTTCCTCGAACCGCGTTCGAGTTCATTTTTCAAATGTACAACTTCTTTTCTCTTGCAAAAGCTGACAATGCTCGTCTGGATCGACCTGGAGCTCGATTAAGAGAAGCGAAGCAGTCGATGGACGAAGAAGACTATCCAACATTTTCAGGTACAAAGCGAAAATACGAAGAGAACCAAAGGAAGCGTGTGAAGAAATTTAAGCGCAATCCCGATACATCCGCTCAGGGGGGACAGGAAGACAGCTTTGGCAATCAGTCAGTTCAGAGAGATGTTACGAGGGCGGGATATACACCCACTCAGCCGATATCAGAGGAACTCATGCTACTGACTCCTGTAAGTCGTAATTCACGCCGCTACACAAGACATTTGGTCTGACAGGCGAATCATCGAAGCTCAAACCCACGACGCGCCAAGCGACGTCACGAAGTGGTGTTCTCGTTGTCCTCAAGATAATTGTTGACTCAAACGAGCGTCGATTGTTGCAATACTTTAGCGGTATCAAGGAACCATCCAATCATACCATCCCGTTACTTGACGTCATCGACCTCAGTATCGAAGAAACAATTATCGTGTTGCCGTGGAAATCTCCACTTCACGAGGTTTTGAAATTCCGTGACCGTCCTGACGACGTTGTGTCCCTATGTCTTCAATTCATTGAAGGCGTGGCTTTTTTGCATCGGCACAACGTTGCGCACTGTGACCTCAAACCCGGGAACGTGGTCGTTGATACCAAAGCCGAGTCGAAAGTGTCGCCGTGGCTGTTCATTATCGACTTCGACTTGGCCCTGTCTGTTGAAAGCGAGGAAACAATGATGGAAAGTTGGTGTGGGACGCCGCCATGGGCCGCTCCCGAGCTTGGATCTAGAGATGGGCCGACCTGGCGGTACAGCCCAATCTTAGCTGATCGGTGGGCTTGCGGGAAGATGATCGAATACTTCGCAAATTATTTTCCCACCTATGAGGGCGTACATAAAACAAGTCTACGGGCTTTCGCCCAACGACTTCTCGACTTTAATCCTAGGGCAAGGCCAGAGTTGAACCAGCTGCAGGCCATTCATAGACCACAAAAGCGAAAAGCAGAAAAAAGTCAGCACAAGTCCGTACCGAAACATTATGCGGTTAATTGGTGTGTTCATCATCGATTTTTGTTTTACTCATCGCACCTACTGATCGCCCTATGAGGGGCCCCAGGCACGAGTTGGAAGATGACTTGTCTCTCGGTTCGTTGTTCGAATCCCCTGAGGCTCAGGTGCATCAGGCAATTCCGGCGCCAGACAAAGCAGCAGAAATGCGTTGTTTTCCGATGACTGGCGAGATGGTAGGTTAGCTTGAACACGAACTTGAAGTATCATATGATACTAATGAACTTTTGTTGGATCAATATGTCTTTGACCTACGATTGCACTTTTTGATCAAAGAATCAGAATTTTCATATAATCCAAATACACAATTAAAAATCACTGACGGAACAAGGTTTTTTTCTGTGTGCTTTATCAGTAGTGTTGCAGTGGCTCGCATGGCTGAGCCAAGCCAGCAGTTAGCCAGTGGCCTCCACTTGAGTCAGCTCAACTCAACTTGTGTCTGCTTGGCAGCTTGACTTGGCTCAGCTCCCAGCTCAAAGCTGGGAGCTGAGCCAAGTCAAGCTACCAAGTAGACACAAGTTGAGTTGAGCCAAGCTGGCCTTTTGTTGCAAAATTGGGAAGTGGCATGATAACCAGTTATAATGGTGTAATGTGACATAATGGACCCCAGAATCTTATAACAGTAATCATGTAGGTGGCTTTCTTATAATGGTCATTATTAGAAGCATTATAATGCCTTAATTATAGCATTTATAACTTTCTTATGGGTGTTATAACATAGTTATCACGAGTTTTATAACCTAATTATCATGGTCATTATGAGACACATTATAACTTGACCATTATAAGTCATAAGTTAATTATCGTGGAAATTATAACTGGATCATCATACATGTTATGACCAAAAATTTATAACACATATTACCCCTTACCATGGATTTATAACCAGACTATCATTAATATCACTCTCCTTATCATTTGCCGTCATTCTCATTATGACCAGGAAAGAAGTGATGAAACATTTCATAATAATGCTTTTTATTATATAATAAAAACATTACAACATTCACACTATCACCATCCATGTCACCAGCTCCCGAGACGGCTAGCTTGTATGCCGTGGACCAGGGTAAGTTCTGCCAACTGGGGCTGTACTGTACTTCTATATTGTCTGATGTCCTGTTCTGATGCGCTCACATGTCTGATATGCCGCCACCGCCTGACCGCTGATGTACCACTGTTTCGTTTGATGGCTTTATGGGCATAGCCACCCCACTGTAGTATTTAATATGTGCCATGTACCACTAGGACTCGCTAAGTCGAGTCTTTTGTCGCTATACACTATTGTTCCCCCCTTCAGGGCTCACTGTCAAGAACTTGTCGTCTTTGCAGCTTTCCCTTGTCTTTCCACTCACAGTAAAAGTGATCTTGGATCCTCCCTGATCAACTTCACTGTAAGTAGGGGTCGTACTCTTCTTCAAGATCTACCCGGTATACGGACGGGCCCATGTTCGGAGTAGCAATCATTATCATCATCTTCATAGTTGTCTTAATCGTCA
The DNA here is from genome assembly GCA_022376545.1 of Russula dissimulans. Lineage (NCBI taxonomy): Eukaryota > Fungi > Basidiomycota > Agaricomycetes > Russulales > Russulaceae > Russula > Russula dissimulans. The sequence continues at coordinate 57,710 of WTXJ01000129.1, forward strand.
TCTTATCTTCTCATTGCTACTGAGTGAGCTGGTGAAACCATAGCAGTGACATCAGACTTGACTTTGAGTCAAGACGGCCTCTCGAATAGGCTTTAACCCCATAGTGGAGTTCTTGGAGAACTACCCGGACAAGGACGTCCCACCACCTAACTCCCATGTGTTCTGGAGAGAAGCACCAGCCTCCCAAAGGAGAAATTACGGAGTACACCTATTTTACCCATCAGGGATATACGGAGAAGGCAAAGCGGCCTTTGTCTATTGGAAGACAACTGACAAGTGTTGGCACATACTAAGCCACAGAGAGGGACAAACTTATCCCAACTGGGGAGAACCACTCCCTGAAGTCGAAGAGTTCAACTACCCCCTAGGAGAGGTACCGTCGAACTTTGTATTTGAAGACCAGACCCGAAACCGTTCCCCTTTGTCAACACCTTCTGCAGCAGCATCGGAAGACAAAGATTCAACCTCTCAAGAAAGCGAACCAGATGCCAGACCAAGGTCTAACACCCTCGACTGACTAGCGCAACAAGTCCAAGCACTATCGATTGCCCCACCTTCCTACCAAGACACCATGGCAACTTCCACCAGCACGTCGACCGCCACTGCCATGCAACCAACACCAGCTCCTCCATCGCAACCAACGTCTCCCCCCATAGTCCCTTCTTCCTCCAGTGGCTCCATACAAAATCGCCTCAACACGGCCATGAGATGAACCACAATATCAGGAGGCCCCTCAGGTGGAGGAGGAGGCAGAGGAGGAGGTGTGCCGGGACTCGGACCCCCGGTTCCCCCGCCTCCAGCAGTCGGACAAGCAGCAGCCGACCCAAAAATGATGGGAGGACTCCTTGTCAAGAATCTCGTACCTAAGACTCCTGATAGAGTTCTGTGAAGCCTGTCGCAACCCGCGTTGATGAAGTGGCGTCAAGGCGGCGTCTATATAAGGCAAGTCACCTGCTGCTTTGGGAATTGTGCGTCAAAGTGGTGCTAAGTCCTTCTTGATAGAGCGTTGATTGTTATAGCACGATCAATGAGCTTCAAAGTTCTATGGGTGTTAAACCGGAGGGAACATAAGAGGGTTGAGATAAAAGGGGCCGCTCTAGCTTGCTGAGGACTTGTGAGGTATGCAGAGTAAAGTGTTGATTAAGTCGAGCTTGGCTCGGCTTCTACGCATTAACTACTGCTTAAATACAGGTCATACAAGTACAGTAGTTACTAGTTCTTTATAAGTACGTACTAAGCACTTAGTAAAACTGAGCAACGCTTCCTAAGCGTTTGTACCAATCCTAACAGTAGGTAGTCATCAATCTTCGAGTCACAATGAGTCAAGTAAGTACCGGAACACAGCGAACTCTTTATGGGCTTTAGTTGGGTTTATAAGATGATCAGTAAGTCATCAGTCATCGGTACCAGGATTGAGTCATACTTTGTATCGTACAGATTCTTCAATCACGAAGTAAGTGAGGCAGCATAGAGCCAGTAACACGTACCAAGGTGTCAAGAATAGGAACACAGAGGGCCACACTATGAAACATGGGAAGGCAAACACAATGAGCCAGAAGGAGAGGATGTTCCATAACATCACCTCCCCTTTAAGGTCAGGGCTTCCACGCCCTTTAGTCTCCTCGATCTTCGGCCTCCCAGTTGTAGAGGTCCATGTTGTCGTCGTAATCTTCTGTGGTTGGGAGGTCGTCCCCCATCTCCTGTTGATGCTCTCGCTCTCGTCGCAGCTCCTGGATTCGGAGTGCTCGAAACTCCTCGAGGATCTTACCGATGTATAACTTCAGATAGATCTCCCTAGCTCCTTTGGTGTCGATGCACTTGACCTTGCAGACCGCGGCTAAATAGTGGTAGGCCATCAGGTACCCGTCGGCTGAGAAGACATTCCCCAGGGCTAAGGGGATGACAGGGGTGTTAGTGGTAGGTGTCACCGGCACGCGAGAACAGATGGGTTGGCGTCCGTTGGACCGCGGTAAGTTCATGAACCGGCTATGTCCCATCGTATGTTCTGTCCTGTATCATGTCTGATCTGTACAAGTGAGATTGTACCTTACCAGGGCTTGATGTCCTGATCTATCACTAGCTGTCTGATTATGCCGCGCCTCTGATTGATCGTAACTACTGTCCGTATAAGGCCTTATGGGAATAGCCTCCCCACTGTAATATTTATAGTGTTGTACCTAGCTACTAAGACTCTAACTTGAGTCTTCTGTCTCAATACCAGGTCGTTCTCACTACAAGTCGAAGTCGGGCGTACTTCGTCACCCTTGGTTCAACTTATCGCTCCACTCCCGGAAGACGTACGGGTATATGCTCGCCTTTCTCATCGTGACTTTCGTACTTCTCCTCACATTCATCATCGGACTATCGGGTCCCTTGTAGCAGCGGTGACAGTGGGGCTGTTCGAGTTCTTGCTCTTCTTGGACAGCCCTGCGTCTACTGTCTGGGCTGTCATTCGAAGCGCCTCGTGCTTCCTCTGTTTGTTAGCTGCCCTAGCTGCCTTCTGCCTCTCTTTCTTCCTCGTCCTCCATGCCGGCTCTGACTCCCCTGCTCATGGAAGCGCTCCCATCAGTCGCAGTTCTTCTGCCCCTTGGGTGAGCTCTTCCCGCTGCTCAGGTGTGAGAAAAATGGTTTTGGCGGCAGGGGTTGCTCCAGCGGATGGGTGTCGTGAAGTTAAGGCCCCAGTAGCTGATATGTGGGTGATGTCTTCCATCAACTGTTTCTTGTCTCGGTACCACTGGTTGCTGGCGGCTTTGATGGGGGGCTCCTTTTTGAATCAATGCCCATCCCACAACTCTGATGCTTGGCAATGCTCAAGAGTCAAATAGAAAGGGTGCTCGGTGGGAACTTGGCACCCTCTTTGTGCCGTGCACTGAGAGTGGGGGTCTTCACACTCATCTGTGGTGTGAGCGCTGAAAGGGCAATAGGCACACTTGCCATCACCCCTCCCGTAGATCTTCAAAGGATTTCATACCCCTTGTTTCTTCTTGCCCAGTCCCAACTCTTCCAGGTAGTCTCCTCCCTCTCCCTCTCCCATGAGGGCATCTGGTTGCTCAATGCCATAAACCTCTCGAACGCGGGACCGTACCTTGGCCTTAGCAAGATGGTCCTTGGATCCCTTGATGTCGGACTCGTCCTGCCTCCTGGCAATGTCCAATGCCAACCACCCACTGGTGAGCTCGTCTTGGAGCTTGTTGAGGTGATCTCGCTCCTTATCGAGGTATCGCTTGGCTGTGGCGGTTTGTTGGAGGCGGTAGATTTTGGCGAGCACTCCAAAGTCACTGAGGAGTTTGTTGCGCAGCAACTAGCGCAGCATACAGGCTTAAGCACTCACCTTGGTGTGATAGACACTTAGGCAGTATGAGTGAGGTGTAGAGAGATACGTATTGCACTTCTACATAGGTGCTTTATATACATGTTAGATGGCTATGTGTCCAATATGGAATAAGGGGTGAGTAAAGGCGTCCACAATATCGCTCAAACTAGGATTACCATATATGGACGCTGTGCCAAAGTCCATTGTCTCATAAGGAGACATACTAACTACCGTACGTGGTACAATGCGTGTAACCAGTCCGTTTCATCACTCCCCCTCGCTAAATGCCCGGTAGTAATGTAAGCGATAAGAGAAACATTAGGTGGATGAGTTGTAGAACTCTAGTCCAAGCTGCTCTCTAAATTTAATGAATTTGATACGTCCCAGGTTTTTAGTGAATAAGTCGGCAATGTTCTCAGCTCCTTCAATGAAGAAGAGCTCAACCTGCTTGGTCCTGACAACTTCTCGAATGAAGTGGTAGCGCAAATCAATATGTTTGATGCGCTTTTCTTGTACAGGATTAGAGGCGAGAAATATGGATCCTTGATTGTCACCATATAGTGGGATGGGGCCAATAGTAATGCCGAGTTCTAATAGCAAGCTCTTAAACCAGATGAGCTGCTTTGAGGTGTCCGCAAGGGACATGTACTCAGCCTCAGTGGAGGACAATGCGATTGTTTTTTGTGCACGTGAGTTCCACAAGAATATGGTCCCAGCCAATTTCACCAAATACCCGGTAGTGGATTTGCGGGTGATAGGGTCAGAGGCCCAGTCAGAGTCAGCATAGGCATGCAAACCACCATTGGAAGAGCTGTCATATACTAGGGCATAGTCAGCGGTACCAGCTAGGTAGCGACATATGTATAGTGCCCTGTTGAGGTGTTCCTCAGTGGGGTTCGCAGCAAATTGCGACATCTTTGTGACCGCAAATGCAATATCAGGACGTGTTCCAAGCATGATGTAAAGGAGTGATCCTATTACTTGTTGGTACTTAGAACGGAGAGCAGGGTCAGCAGAAGACGTATTTATTGAAGGGTGGTAACCCTCAGGTAGTGGTGTGGGGACTGGTTTAGCATTATGAAGTTCAAAACGCTGCAGCACTTTTTCAAGGTAGGAAGTCTGATCTAGAAAGATCTTCTTGGACTCCCGTCGTATGCGCATGTGTAGGAATTCTTGCGTGTCCCCAAGGTCTCTGCATTCCCAAATGTTCATGAACCGCTTTTTAAGGCGGAGGAGAGCATCCTTATCTGCTCCAAGGAATAATAGATCATCTACATAGACGATCGCAATGATGGACGCGTCTTCATTTATGAAGAGTCCAGAGTCAGATAGGAGGCGTTTGCAGCCCAGCGTGCTCATAGATTTATCGAGCGCCCTCCACCATGCAAGGGCAGCTTGTTTAAGTCCATAGATGGCTCGCTTTAGGCGCATGACCTTTTGTTCAAGACCTTTTATTTTAAAGCCTTCAGGTTGTTCCATATAGAGCTCTTCATCAAGCTCACCATAGAGAAAGGCAGTTTTGACGTCCAGTCCAGTGATATGCCAATTTTTGAGCGCTACAAGTGCAATCATCATTCGGATGGTTTCAAATCGCATGACAGGCAAGAATATTTCATCATAGTCAATGCCTTCTACTTGGGAGAACCCTTTGGCTACAAGTCTGGCTTTTTTACAGCCATCTGACTTAAGGTCGAATACCCATCGGTTTTTAATAATTTTACGATCCCTAGGGGGATCTACTAGTTCAAAGACTTTTCGTCTGCGAAGGGATTCTAACTCCTCGCGACAGGCCTGTTTCCACTCTGTTTGTGCCTTTTGGGGCATCTTGAGAATGTCTCTGAATGTCCATTCTCGTATTTTAGCAGTGTCTGGTGATTCCGAATCTATTGGTGGGACTGCCTTGGCGAGCAGATAGTTCAGAAAATCGACTCCCCCTTCCCTTTGTAGGCGTAAAAGGTCATCTACTTCGTCCTCTAAGGGTTGAGGCGGTAATGGCTCACTCTGTGCAATTGGGGGTCTAGATCTGCCAGGATTCTGACCTGACGTACTCCCTTCTCCAGTGCTACTGGGATTGGTTTCCGTCATCTTTTTCCAATTAGCAGGCCGCCGAACGTCTCACTCAATAGCGGTGGGGTGTCTGCTTTCCCCATAGACGTTACCAGGACGAGTAGGTACCCTCCGTATCCTTTCGCTTCGATGCAAAGGCGGAGCAGGTTGTACAGGAGGGGAGGGTTCACGCTCACGCTCATTTTCCTGCTGTTCGACTGAAATGTCAGGGTGCAGGGGATCTTCGTCAAGATCGGGAGCTGGTAAACCCTCTTTAGTAGAAGGTGTTTGGATAGAGTCATCTCTATCACCAGGAGTGGTGTCTTCAGAGGCATCCATCGGTGGTTGATCTTCAAGGGGTGTATTCACCCTTGTAGTCCCGCATGTATGTTCATTTGTGCATTTAGGAAAGATCGTCTCATCAAATAGTGCAGTGGCACTTGTGAAGACAGTATTGTTCTTTGTCCTCATGAAAGTGTATGCTTTGATTCCTTCTGTATGACCAAGGTAAATCATAAGCTCACTTTTAGGTGAGAGTGCATTGTTTCTTATTTTCTTTGGGATGTGCACATATGCACCGCATCCGAAAACTCGAAGATGAGCAATGTATGGTTTGTCTTTCTTTAGTACCTCATAAGGGGTCAGCCATTTATGGCGACGCAGAGGTGTGATATTGTACACATGAACGGCATGTAGGACTGAAAATTCCCACCACGAGTCAGGTATACAGGCTTCGAGGCACATTGCCTCAGCCTTATCCATTAGTGTGCGCATTAATCGTTCAGCACGTCCATTCTGTTGAGGAGTATAGGGGGCACTCTGGAGTATTTTTATTCCTACGTCTTTTAGGGTTGTTAAGAAGACATCCGATTTGTACTCTCCGCCGGCATCAGACATCCATCCTTTAACGGTGGTGTTGTGCTGATTTTTTACCATTGCCAGGAATTGCTTCAAGGCGCTGATTGCGGCAGCTTTAGTGCGTAGAAGCACAATCCACGCATGGGAGGAGTAATCATCAAGGAAGCTTATAAAGTACTTGTACTTGTGATAGGAGACAATAGGAAAACTCTTTATATCAGAGTGTATCAACTCAAAAGGCTTGGTAGCCCATGTTTCAGAAGGAGGGTGCGAAGAAGCAGGCATTTTGCCTTTAGCGCAACCAGGACAGACATGTGGTTTTTCGGGAATTGTAAGGTTTTGTGGGAACCCTTTAGTTTTATCTTTTGCATGGGTTAAAACATCTTTAGATGGGTAACCGAGACGTTTATGCATTAGATCATAATCCACCGAGTAAATAGTATTGGCTTTCAGATGCTCTACTTCTTCAGTAGAAGCATCTAGCCAGTATACTGTTTGTCCAGAGAATAAAGGGGAACATTGAAGGACAACTTTATAGTCCTTCTGTATTGAAATGCGATGAGCGTCCCCAGTAACACTCAGGCCTTGTTGTAAGAATTCTCCCATAGACAGGAGTCGCACAGATAGTTTTGGTATGTATAAAACAGGGTGAAGGCGTGTTGTAACTGTTGTATTGTGAACTTTGTGCTTTAACAGCACTGTTCCACGTCCTTCAACATAGATTGTATGTGCGGCAGTTTTAACAGGAGATCTTTCTTTTGGGGGTAGAGGCGTGTACTCAATAAAATCATTTATGTCGGAGGTAAAGTGGGCGGACGCTCCAGAGTCCATTAGCCATAAAGGCCCCATTTTTCCAATCATTTTTCCCTTACATTCAGTGCAAAGAGCAAAGGAGTTTCCATGTTCACAAACAAAGTCTGACATTGTATCTACAGGTAGAGCGGTACTAGACGTTCCAGCCATACACTTGAGTGTTCCTAGCCCGCTTAGGGGCTGGTGCGATACTGTTAGACAATGAACAGGAGTTTGAAGGGAAGGAGAGATCACGCACTCTTCTTCAAAATCACTGCCCCAGTCGAGGGAGACTTGAGAGGTAGGTGTGGGGGCACGGGAAGGGACTTCCTCATCGTCCATGAATACATCCTGGGCCGTTTGTGGGTCCTCAGGAGTGGGGGATCGTTCACTGGTAGACCCGGAGGCCTCTATGATGTGCTGTTCAATATTTTTAGTAGTTTGAATAGTGGGCGTAACGCCCAAGCGATCAGCAAGGGTATAAGCTTTGTTAAGGGACTGGTAAGGTCCCTTGGAGCGCTTAGTTGGAAGGGGAACGGTTTCCCGGCGTTTAGTCAGCCCATGTGGGGTAACTTGGACGACAGTAGTGGATGAGGGGGGAGGCGCAGAGGCAACATTCGCAAGATGCGAGTGCTGATGATCGTCATCCTGACGATCTTTGCCTTTGCCTTTGCCTTTTCCTTTGCCGCGATTGCCACGCTGACGGTTGTCATTATTCTGGTTCTGGTTGTTGTTGTTCTGTCTGTTACCCTGTTGCTGAGAGAAGCGAGGGTCACCGCGTTTGCGTTTGACAGCTGACAACTTATTTGCATGCTGAGGGTTGTTATTAAACTTCCCTTTGTTCCGGTTTTGCTCAGATTTCCATTGAGCAAGAATTGCGTCGCGAACCTCTTTGAAGTTCAGATCTTCGACATCAAAATTCTGCGTTATGATGGGGATAAGATGTTCCCAACGATTGGGGACTCGATTGAGCAAGATAAGACCTTGCATAGGGTCTGGAACAGGCATGGAGGATGTCAAGAGGCGGGAAAATGCGGCTTGCATTTTGTCTAACTGGGGAGCAGGGTGTTGAGCCGGATTGAAAGTCATAGTAGTGACGGTACGGAATTCTTTGTAGATGCTCGTGAGGGTCGCAGCTCCATAGAGAGCGAAGATGTGATTCCAAAGCGTTTCGGGATCCTGTATGGCGCCGACTTCCTGCTGTATCGGGGCAGTAGTCCGAAGGACAACATTGCCAATACACTGGGCTCTTTCCTTTTCCCAGGTAGCATGAGCGGTGGCTCCGTCCGCATCCAAGGGCGGCTCAGTATCATTGCCCGTAGCATATTTCCACAGCCCAATGGACATCAAGAAGGCTTGCATGGCCTTCGCCCAGATACCATAGTTGGTTCCATCCAAGATGGGGACAAGGGTGACAGTGTTGCTAGATGACATAGTTTAGATCTGATAAGATAGCTTGGTGTGCGTCAGCATTTTTATAGCGATTATAGAAGAGCGGCATAAAAGCCGTAAGGGGTGCTTATGCCAATGGAGCGGCCATTAAAGGCGCTTGGCTAGCAGGGCCCATAACCTGTTGCGCAGCAACTAGCGCAGCATACAGGCTTAAGCACTCACCTTGGTGTGATAGACACTTAGGCAGTATGAGTGAGGTGTAGAGAGATACGTATTGCACTTCTACATAGGTGCTTTATATACATGTTAGATGGCTATGTGTCCAATATGGAATAAGGGGTGAGTAAAGGCGTCCACAATATCGCTCAAACTAGGATTACCATATATGGACGCTGTGCCAAAGTCCATTGTCTCATAAGGAGACATACTAACTACCGTACGTGGTACAATGCGTGTAACCAGTCCATTTCGTCAGAGTTCTGCCCCTCGAAGGTAGGTTCGGTGGAAGAAGGAGGAAGGGGTGAAAATGTTGAGCTGCGTTTTGTCAATCGTCCATGGGAAGGTATGCTTGCAAGGGGCGGCGTATAGGGGTTCTCCATACTCCAGTTGTCCTTGCCCCATAGTGCTGTCGATGAGCGGTTCCCCATCGATGATTGCAAACCGCTGGTACTTGGCGTTTTCCCACTGGTAGTCTCTTGTGAGGATGGTGGTATGCGTTGGCCCTCTGTTGTATAGGAGCCATGGGGATCTGGGGTGGTCGCTAGGTTCTTCGCCAGTTTGTTCAGAGGCTGGGGACTGAGTCGACGCACTGGTTTCTGGTGGGGAGCCCTGAGGCTCTGCTCCCCCTTTGCCCCCTCCCCAAGCGTGGGTTTGCAGCCCTGCTGCGAGATCTCCTTCGAACTCAGGGGGTAGTTGGAGGAAGGTAGCATCTGCGAGGCTCGAGTCTTGGCTCTTCACCTCTTGCTGGCTTGGGCCTGCTTCCTGGCTAGGTAGAGCTCCCATTCCTCCCTTCAGTGGAGGGACTGGTCAAGGCGATTCTGTATCAGAGGACACAGAGATGTGCAAGGGTGTCAGGGACTGGTGAGGCAGATTGGACATGGAGAGTTGTGAAAACACCTTGGTGAGGGAAACGAGGGGTTGATGGGCATCTGGGGGCATTTCTTGGTCATCCTTTTGTACCTCCATCATCCTTATAGCCGTTCTTCTTTCCTTCTGATATTCTTCAATCAGTTTTTTCGCTGATATGTCTTCTTCGTACTCCCAAGTGTTTTCTGCTTCTGGAAATCCTTTCCATTTGAGGAGGTACTGTAACCTTCTCTTCTTCCCTCTTCGCCTCGAATCTAGCACCTTTTCCACTTCCCATTCTTCCTGTCCTTCTACGATCTCTGGTGGTGGTTTCAGATAGTTTGCGCCATGTGCTTCCATCTCTCTGTATGGCATAAGTAAATTTGCATGAAACACATTATGGATCCTCCATTGCGCCGGTAGCTCCAGTCTGTAGGTCACCGGACTGATGGCTTCTGTGACTCTGAAAGGGCTGTATCTTTTTGGTCTTAGTTTGGTGGTTGGGTGAGTGGTCTGCAGGTGTTTTGCCTCTAACCAAACTTGGTCGTCCTTCTGATAACCTCTGAATTTCACCTCCTTGGTCCATAAGTTTTGCGCCCTCTTCATTGCTTCTTGGGCAGTTTTCCTTGCTTCTTTGAATCTTGTTTCATGCCACTCCACTCTTGGCACGTGGCTAGGTTGTTCTGGCTGGTGAGCCCTGGGAACGTACCCTATCCAGAGTTCGAATGGTGTCTTCTTCGTTGTTTCAGATACTTGAGTGTTGATCATGTATTGGATCATGGGAAGATATTTGGCCCAATCCGTCTGTTGGTAGTTACAGAAGATTCTCAGCATCGTTTCCACATGTTGGTTCGTTTTTTCCGACTGCCCATCAGTCTGTGGGTGATAGGCCATGCTGATGTTCTGTTTTATTTTCAATTGGGCGCATACTTCCTTTGCGAAGTGACTGGTGAATCTTGTATCTCTGTCCGAAATGATTTTCGAAGGTATCCCCACAAAAGGGAACACCTTCTGCTTGTATTCCATCGCTAATTCTTCAGCTGTCATGCTTTCCAAGCATGGTACGAGGATTACGCCTTTGGTACAATCGTGGTCGGTTATGGTAAGGATTGAGTCATACCCATTTGATTTGGGTAACTTCACGATAAGATCTATTGCGATTGTTTCAAAAGGCTGGGCGTTCTCTTCAGGGGGAATTGGGTAGAGGCCTGGGTTGTTTCTTTGAGTGATGGGCTTGTTTTCTTGACAAATTGCACACCCTTGAATGTATTGGACTACAAACTCCCTCATCTTTGGCCACCAATAATCCCTCTGGAGGGCTTGGTAGGTTTTGGCTTGCCCAGGATGTCCAGCAGTTGTTCCATCATGGTATACTTCAAGGAGACTCCTTTGCACTTCTTCGGGATTTGCTACCACTAGGGCCATTTCGTTCCATATGCATCTTTCTCTTTCGCTAAGTGGATATTGCCTTTTCCAGTCTTCTAATCGCTTTCGGTGTTCTCTATCCTTCTGTTGTCATCGGATTGTTTGGTCCAATGTGGCTGTCCCAATTAGCCATACGAAGAGGTGTTCTGGTAATGGAACTGCCACTGGTTCCATCCCTTTGGGAGGTGTGTGGACCGTCCTCCTTGATAGGGCATCTGCTAACCCATTTTGCTTCCCTGGGACGTGATGGAATTCATAGTCGAACCTTGATAAGAAGGAGATGTATTGGGCGATCTTTCCGGAAAGTTTCTGGGCTTCCCGATGTTTTGCCAAATTTGCATGATCGGTGAAAACTTTAATCTTATGACTTGTCCCTTCTAGGAAGTGTCTCCAGAACTTGAAGGCCCTGATAAGGGCTAGGAATTCTCGATCGTAGACGTCATAGTTCCTTTCTGCTTCGTTCAGCGCTTCGGAGTGGTACCTCACGTGAACTTTCCTTCCCTTTTCGTCCCTTTGGATGAGTACCGCCCCAGTTGCATAGTTTGAAGTGTCTATTTTGAGTTCGAATGGTTTTTCCATATTTGGTTGGTCTAGCTGTGGATCTGACTCGATTTTTTTGATGAGGGTGTCTAGAGCGATCTCGGCTTCTTTGGTCCATACGAAGGGGGCTCCTTTCTTCAAAGTCGCAAATATCAATCGAGCGATGTGGGAAAATCCAGGGATGAACTGTTGGTGATACTGAAGTGTCCCCATTGTTCTCTGGACGTCCGTTCGATCTACTAGGGTTCTAGGCCATCAACTGATTCCTTCCCTTTTTGCTGGGTCGATTCTCATGCGCCCATTTTCTATGATGACTCTGAGAAATTCTAGCCTTCTTTCCTCCCATCGGCACTTTGCTGGTCTAAGGTGAAACCCTCCTTTCTCCATCAGGGTTAATAGGTCATGGGTGCATTCTTTGTGTCCTTCTCGCCCTTTTGGGGTGTTTTTGCTTCTGATCGAGAAGTCGTCCATGTAACTTCCTCCAGTAGTTTCCTTGTAGTTATACCATTTATCATACCATGGTTTGAAATGGCGGAGCATGAGTCTAGTCCATTGAGCCAGGGCATTCTTCATTCCAAAGTATAGTACCTTAGGCTGGTATGTTCCTAGTGGCATTTTGAATGCCCCTTTGAACCTATCTTCGGTTTGAATAGGGATATTGTTGTACCCCCAGCGAATGTCAAACTTTGAAAAGATTTCCTTTCCTTCCATCTGCTGCAATAGGAAGTCGATGCGCTGAAGGGGACCATTGTCTCTCTTGGTCCATTCGTTCAATCTTCGATAGTCAATAATCAATCATTTTTCATCGCTTCCCTTTTTGTTGATAAAGAACACTGGGGAGGTGTAAGGCGATGCCGCTTCTTCAATAAACCCTTTGTCCAGCTCTTCTGATAGGAACTTCTTTAGTGTCTCTGTTTCTTGTCGAGTTAGAGGATACACTTTGCAATTTAATTGATCAGGGGCTCCTGGCAGAAGTTCTACTGTGGCATTTGGGTTTCGATCAGGGGGGAACTTTCTTGCGTCTTCTTCGGAGAACACCTTGCTGTACTTCTGATATTCCTTGGGTATAGAAGGGACCTCTGGCATCTCTTTCTTTCGGTACTCTCTCTCCATTTCTTGGGATAGAGTCATCTTCCTGACGTAAATGGCATCTCCTTCCTTTGGTTTTCCAAGCTTTTTCAAAGCTTTTGTTTGCCAATGGGTTACCAGTTTGTCTGTCACCAGCATGCGAGAACGGATGGGTTGGCGTCCGTTGGACCGCGGTAAGTTCATGAACTGGCTATGTCCCATCGTATGTACTGCCCCCTACCATGTCTGATCCGTACAAGTGAGATTGTACCTTACCAGGGCTTGATGTCCTGACCTACCGCTAGCTGTCTGATTTACACTGCACCTCTGATTGATTGATTGTAACCACCGTCCGTATAAAGCCTTATGGGAATAGCCTCCCCACTGTAGTATTTATAGCGTTGTACCTAGTTACTTGGAGACTCTAACTTGAGTCTTCTGTCTCAATATCAGGTCATTCTCGCTACAAGTTGAAGTCGGGCGTACTTCGTTGCCCTTGGTTCGACTTATCGCTCCACTCCCGGAAGACGTATGGGTGCATGCTTGCCTTTCTCATCGTAACCTTTGTGCTTTTCCTTGTATTCACCATCGGACTATCGGGTCCGTTGTAGCAGCGGTGACATTGTCCAAGTGTTTGAAGATGGTGCTTTGGATTCACACTTGCCCCCCTTCTAAGGTTCCTTGTCGCCAGTTTACTTTAGGGTTAAAGTGGTGTAGGAAGGGGTATCCAAGAATGAGTTGATCCTTCCCTAAGTTTGTGATATAGAAGTTTTGTAGGTCTTCAGTGCCATTGTAGATGATTCTGAGTTGACAGAAATGAGTCATTTCCCCTTGACTATTCTCTGTCCCATCAATGTTGTATACTTTGATTGGTTTGACTAGTGGGCATTTTCCAACACCCATCCTCTTCCAGGTTTCCTTGTCAATAAAGTTTTCCGTTGCCCCACTGTCCAACAGGGCTTTTTCTTCGGCCTTCACATGTGCAGTTGTGAATGAGAATGGGATGTTCATAGAGGTGATTCGTTTTATGTACATGTTTCGTTCTGGACTGCTGCTGCTAATACTTCTAAGCCAGGCCTTCGACCTAGGAGTGGTTAAAAACCCTCGTTAATGAGCCTAGCGAAGATCGCTTCTTTGTCTTCGGTTCCCAGTTTGTTTATCTGGGCCATTAGGCTTGGTTCTTTGTTGACTTTGGTCGATCCTGAGGTTGTGGATCGAGCCTCTTCCTCTTCACTAGTCGCTTCTTCTTCATCGGCTGTTTCGGTTATTCTCGCTGATGGTTTCTTTTGGAATTTCGAGTTTGGTGGTTTAGGGCCTTGACTTTGCCCTTTACCAGGGCAGGCCCTAGCCATGTGCCCTTGCCTTTTGCATTTGAAGCATTGTCCTTCACTTTGTAGCCTTTTTCGCTCTTCAGGGGACAACCTCTTGAAGCCCCCTGTCTTCCTGATTTTGGTGGTGTCTACTTCTATGGCGTTGTCGTCCGGTTTTCTCCCTTTCTTCCATCGGTCGAACTTAAAGAAGTTCTGTAGCTGGTTCTCTCGGACGGTGAGACCTCCTTTTCCAAAGGTTCCCCCAGCTTCTTGCTTCTTCAATTTGTATCAACTGACCTCCCTTCTGGCTGCTTCTTGCCATCCATCCAAGTCGTCTTCATCGGGAAAGGGATCTCAGTCGTAGATCCTTACTGGGATCCAGGAAAGTAGGCCTGCTCTGAACACTCTCACTGTTCCATGGTGGTTCCTTGCCCACCCTAGCTCGGTGGTCAGGGCATTAAAGGTGGCTATGTAGTCATTTATTTGGACCTCTCTTCCCATGCTGAGCTGTGACAGTTTTAATAGGGAATTTTCTTGGAGGGTATTGTCCTTCCAGGTGTTTCGAAAGTCATTGTAGAAGAGAGTCCAATGTTACTCATCTGTGGTAGGCATTCCCCCATTGACTCGATCATTCATGGCTACTATTTGAGCCCTGGTCCATGCTTTGACATTTTCCCCTCCCATGTATGAGAGGGCTAGAGTGACCCTAGATACCAGGTTTGCCATGCTCTCTTTTTGTTGGTTGATCCAGTACCAGAGCATGAAGGTATAAAGCCATTCTTTGGTTAGCTCTCTTTTTCCTTCGAACATTGGTGGAGGGTGTCCTTGTAAGGCCCCATTTCCTCCTTGGCCAGGGGCTGCCTGCCCTACTGGTAGTGGCATTCCTACCGGCGGTCCTCCTGCTGGCGGCCCTCCTGGCAGTCCTCCTGCTGGCAGCCCTCCTGGTGGTCATCCTGCTGGCGGCCCTCCTGCTGGTGGCCCTCCTGGGGGTTGTCCTCCTGCCAGTCCTCCTACAGGTTGTCCTCCTGGAGGTCCTCTGGCTGCCGCCCCTACGTTTGCTGGTCCTCTCGCAACTGTAATGTTTGCTTGTACTTGTGTTATTGTTGCCATCTTTCTCTGTTCTTCTGACTCCTCAGGTTTCTCGTATTGGAGACTTGTTTCTCTTAACCTTTGAGCTAGATTGTTGAAGACTTCTGATTGGTGTCTGGTGACTACTGGAGTGTCTTCCTCACTCCCTTCCTTACTAGGATTCATTTGTGGTCCTTCGCTTTCTGTTTCTTCTGGGCTTCGGTATTGCGATTTTGAAGCTTCTTGTTCTGTGAGCCTTTCTATGAATGAAAATGGCTGGTCTTTCATTCCTAGTCCTGACTTGTTCAGGTCTTTGATCTCATCGGCGACTGAAGTACTGTAAAGTTTTTCCTCCTTGTCCCACCAGATGTAGTACCACTGCTCATTGATATATTCGATCTTTTCAAACTTGGTTCCTAGTTTGAGGCTGTACAAGCTTTGGGCAAAATCTTGGTGAGGCGTCCAATAAGCTTCTCCTTGGATCTCTAGTGGTAGATCATCGCTCTTTCTACTTGGGAAGAGTGCTAGTTCGTCCTCGGGGGGGAATTGTATCTTTAAGGCTTCTCCTATCAGGTCCTCTCTTTGTTTCCCCTTCACTTTGTCAATTAAGGCCTTTGTCTTTGCCTTTTCTGCGAGTATAAAGCTCGACTTATGTCAAGAATCTTGTACCTAAGACTCCTGATAGAGTTCTGTGAAGCCTGTCGTGACCCGTGTTGATGAAGTGGCATCAAGGCGGCGTCTATATAAGGCAAGTCACCTGCTGCTTTGGGAATTGTGCGTCAAAGTGGTGCTAAGTCCTTCTCGATAGAGCGTTGATCGTTATAGCACGATCAATGAGCTTTAAAGTTCTCTGGGTGTTAAACCGGAGGGAACGTAAGAGGGTTGAGATAAAAGGGGCCGCTCTAGCTTGCTGAGGACTTGTGAGGTATGCAGAGTAAAGTGTTGATTAAGTCGAGCTTGGCTCAGCTTCTATGCATCAACTACTGCTTAAATACAGGTCATACAAGTACAGTAGTTACTAGTTCTTTATAAGTGCATACTAAGCACTTAGTAAAACCAAGCAACGCTTCCTAAGCATTCGTACCAATCCTAACAGTAGGTAGTCATCAATCTTTGAGTCACAATGAGTCAAGTAAGTACCGGAACACAGTGAACTCTTTATGGGCTTTAGTTGGGTTTATAAGACGATCAGTAAGTCATCAGTCATCGGTACCAGGATTGAGTCATACTTTGTATCATACAGATTCTTCAATCACGAAGTAAGCGAGGCAGCATAGGGCCAGTAACACATACCAAGGCGTCAAGAATAGGAACACAGAGGGCCACACTATGAAACATGGGAAGGCAAACACAATGAGCCAGAAGGAGAGGATGTTCCATAACACTCCTGGCGATCTTCAATGGCAACCACGAGCGAGCGGACGACTTCATTGAGGAACTTAAGGCTTACATTCGCCTTAACAACAATGTAGGAGGGATGAATTCCTACCTCAAATGCATAGCCCTGGCCCTCACGCTGATAAAAGGCCCACTTGTAGCCAGTTGGACCAGAGACTTTGGCGACTTCTTCGACACCCTCAACGTGGCGGACAACATTCTGGCCACGTGGACTGCCTTCCTGGATGAGTTTGCCCATCAATTTCAGGATACCCAAAGAGAAGAGTGGGCCAAACTGAAGCTCCAAATGCTACGCATGAAATGGCCAGAAATCGACCAATATATATCGCAGTTCGAACAGCTGGCCAGAGAAGCAGGGTACACTATTGGCAACTCAGAAACCAAACAATTCTTCATCCAAGGCCTCCCTTGAGGAGTGGCCGAAGATGTTATGAAGCCCCTGCTCATCCATGTGTATACGGACATCAAAGAAAGGGCAATAGAGAGCGTCAAATCGTGCCAAGTCATAGACCAGATCTTTGGCCTGCGACGGACCCCATTCCCCATGAGAGGGACCAACCCCAATCCCTTCAACCACCCAAATCGAGGAGGGCGACCCCCACAGCGCCCTCAATATCAGCAAGGACGACCCCAATATACATCTATGAATGCCCCTCCATGGATGGCAAATCAACCAGTCCCCATGTGTCAAGAATCGCTGACGCTCGACTCTTGATAGAGTTCGCAGTAGCGTCTCACCTGACTTGAAGTGCTGATTGATATAGCTCAATCACTAAGCTTCGGGGTTCCTTGGAAGTTATCCAAGGGGAGCGAGAGTTGGTTAGACGATAAGAAGGGTCACTTCAATGGGTGAGACGATAGTCAGCAAGACCAATGTATGATTAAGTCGAGCTTGGCTCGACTCTACAACTGCAGAAGGGTTTAAATACAAGTCTGCTACTTAGGAATTTGTAAGTAGCAAGTACGATCAATAAGCAATCTTCTCAGGCCTGTCAGCTCTTTCCTAAGTATCAGTAAGCCATCAGTAAGCTATGATATCATAGAGTGCGTTTTTAGACTTTGGAACAATAGCATGGGAACAGTCAGTCATTCGGTCA
Organism: Russula dissimulans; assembly: GCA_022376545.1. NCBI lineage: Eukaryota > Fungi > Basidiomycota > Agaricomycetes > Russulales > Russulaceae > Russula > Russula dissimulans. The sequence continues at coordinate 75,082 of WTXJ01000129.1, forward strand.
GTAAGCATCCAGTCATTGAATCAGTAAGCATATCAATATCAGACCACAATAAGTCCCACAGAACGTCAGAACAAAGGTACCACACATCAGAACAATAGTGAGTCTAGGCATGCCACTTGCATCCAGACTTCTTGCAGAAGGCCCAGTGCATACAGGCGTGTTTGGGGATGGGAATGGGTGTGGATCGAAAGGAGGGGGGATGAGTTCCGGGACCAGGAGGTGTGGCTTGCCCTGTAGATCAAGGTAAGTCCATAACACCATGGATGTGGACCGCACCAAGACAGGTTCCTCAGCCAGGGGACGGGCCATCCAATCCCAACCGCACCGACCGCAACAAAACCAGCTGTGCTTCCAATACAATCAGCCTGGTCACTTTGCTTGCAACTGCCCCCAAAGAAAAGCCCAAGCCAGTCTCATCAATTGGAACGATGATGAGACTGTTGCCGAGGAACTGAAGGATAAGGTGGCCTGGATGGAAGAACAGCTTCGCTCCCTCTCTCTCGAGGAGTCCTCCTCCTTGGGAGAACGCATGAGAGAAAGGCAGGATTTTCACTCGGTCTAATCTGTACAGCCTGGATTAGACAGACCTCAAAAGATGTATTTATGTCAGCGCGCAAATCAATGACAATTCGTTCTTACATACACTCGTCAAGGAAAAGGGCTGAAGTGGCCGCTCTGGTGGACTCAGGAGCAACCGAAAACTTCATGAATTTAAACTACGCGAAATGGCTCGGATTACCGATGAAAAGGCTAGACCACCCGTGTAAGGTCTACAACATGGATGGCACCCTCAATCAAGGCGGCTCCCTAGAATTCTACACAGATGTGCAAGTCCAAATGGGCAACAACCACACAAAGATGAGGTTCTTCCTCACGAACTTGGGAGACCACAAACTAATCTTGGGGTACCCATGGTTTGCCGCCGTCCAACCCAAAATCGACTGGCTCAAAGGCTGGATCGACCACTCCCAATTACCCATCATCATACAGAGTGATGACATGGCTTGAGCGAAATTCCTTCCTCGCATGACCTCCCCCACTTATCGGGAATGGGACCCGATTCTTGTGGCATGAGTCGAGTGGCTGGGCCCACCTCAAATGGCAACACTTCAGAATCCTATACCGCCCCGCTACCAGCGACATCATAAAGTCTTTAGCGAACAGGCCGCTCAACGCTTCCCTGAACCAAGGATTTGGGACCATGCCATTGAACTCAAACCCGACGCCCCTAGCACCATACCCGGAAAAGTCTACGCCCTCACCCAGCTCGAGTAAGAAGAATTGAAGAAATTCGTGCAAGAGCACATGAAGAAGGGATACATCCGTCCATCTAAAAGTCTCTAAGCTGCACCCTTCTTCTTCATTAAAAAGAAGGATGGCAAACTTTGCCCCGTCCAAGACTACTGACGCGTCAACCAATGGACAATCAGGAATCGTTACCCCCTTCCACTCATTCCCCAACTAATCAACAAGGTGCGCTCGCAAACACTCTTCACTAAGTTTGACATCTGTTGGGGGTACAACAACGTATGGATCAAACAAGGAGACGAGTGGAAGGTGGCCTTCATCACAAACCACAGGTTGTTTGAACCAACGGTAATGTTCTTCAGCCTCACAAACTCCCTGGCAACCTTCCAAATGATGATGGACACCATCTTCGTGGAGGAGCTGCAAGAGGGATGGCTGGTCATCTACATGGATGACATGCTAATCGCGACAGACGACAACACGCAATTCCATGAATGATGCATGCACCGCGTCCTCACGAAACTGGCGGAGCATGACCTGTACCTGAAGCCTGAAAAATGTGCTTTCGAACAACGTCGCATTGACTTCCTAGGAGTGGTCCTTCAACATGGCACGACCCACATGGACCCAACAAAGACCCAAGGAGTCGCTGACTGGCCACAGCCAACCAACATCACCGAGGTTCGAGCATTTCTAGGGTTCACAGGTTTTTACTGATATTTCATCCCAAACTACTCGGGGATCGCACATCCCCTATTGGATCTCACGAAAAAGACCACCCCATGGCTTTGGGGAGATGCACAAATGAAGGCCTTTGAACTCCTGAAAACCCTCATGTGCAGAAGACCCGTCCTTGCTCAACCCGACTACACCAAACCATTTATCCTCCACATGGATGCTTCGGGGTATGGCGTGGGAGCCATACTCCTACAAGAGGGCGATCCCAATCCAGAATGCCCCTTAAAATTCTGCCTTCACCCAATCGCCTACTACTTAGCCACTTTCATCCCAGCAGAGTGCAATTATGACATCTACGAACGAGAACTGCTTGCAGTGGTTAAAGCACTCAAACATTGGAGACAACACTTGGGGTCAACTCGACACCCCTTCACGGTAGTTACTGACCATGCAAACCTCACCTTTTGGAAAGAGCCAAGAGACTTGAACAGATGTACGGCCTGATGGCATGCCCTCCTCCAAGATTATTGGTTCAATATCCAAGTAACATCGGGGAAGTCACACATGGCAGCGGACTTCCTATCATGCGCACCTTCAAAGGACAGGGGTGAGAGAGACAACAAACAAGTGATCGTCCTCCCAGAAGCTCTGTTCGTCGACTCCCATCACGAAATTCCGGATGAACACTGAGGCCTACCCCGAACCCTCCCAGTCGAACCATCTCTGCGACACCCCAAACCACCAATGTGAATCCAAGTCTTTGACCTGGACTCGATCTACCAAGACCTCAAAGACAACATCCGGTGGTCACAGAAGCAACACCCGCTCCTCATGAGTGAGTGGGAAAGGGCCTTCCATTGCGTACAGGAAGAACAGTTGCACCACATCCCTAAATGGACACAAATGGGCAAATTGGTTGTCCCGCCAGACCTTGAACTCAAACGACGCATCATGACGCACACCCATGATACGCCAACTGTGGGACACCCAGGCCGAGATGAAACTCTCCATCAAGTAAAGAGAGACTTCTGGTGGCCTGGTATGACCACATGGGTGACAGACTATGTTGAGGGCTGCAGTGAGTGCCAACAGAACAAGATTTGCACTCACCACCCCAGGGTCCCCATTTATAAAATTGACACTCCCCGGAACACTAAACCCTTCGAGCGTGTGGCCATGGACCTCATCACCGGCCTACCGAAAAGTCACGGCTACGACGTGATTCTTACCATAGTGGATCATGGATGCTCACGGGTGGCTACCTTCATCCCCTGCTCCACCACCATTACGGGCCCAGATATTGCGCAACTGTACCTCGACAACGTATATCGATGGTTTGGGCTGCCAAGAAAGATCATTACCGACTGCAACCCCTGCTTCACCTCGCACTTCGGTTGGGCCCTTACTGTGAAACTAGGGGTTCAACAGAACTTGTCGACCGCGTTCCACCCTCAAACCAGCACAGCCCCCTCTCGTCTCATAAAAGGGCGACAAGAGTGGCGACCATTGCCCAGTAAAACTGGATTCCCCAACCACTCTGGACCCTCTTTACTCCTTCACCCCCATCGTCCCTCGTCAAGGCCTTCTCCTCACACTGCCTAACCGTGGCTACAGTTCCATCTCCAGACCCTTGCTGACTCCTTTACTCACACCATAGCTACGCCCACCCACAACGAGTCTCCTGCCTCGATGTCTTCCTACCACCTCCCGAACATCTCAGAAGGAGGTATGTCCCCCTGTTCTATTGCCTCGACCCTTGCCGCCCATCCTTCCATCCTGGAAGAGACCATGCACGAGATCGCCGCTGGGCTTCTTACACACCATCGAGCTCCATGAAGATGCCCATAAGCGGGCCATCAAGAGATACAAGGACGTGCAAGAGGAGTGAGAGGCGGTACACAAGCGGACCACCTGGGCCCTCAACGAGAAGCTCTTACGCCTCGAGGAGCTCGTTGGTGACGATGACAACGAAGCCCCCAACATGCCCGAAGGGTACATCGAGAACAAAGGTAAAATCCCCGGCTTCGACATCTCTGTGGGTGACAGGATGTACCTCCCCGCCAAGTGGATCCAACTCCACCCCGGGGATTACACGCAGGCACAGGGCCTCGCCGGCAAGAGCGCCCACGAAACCCCCCATTCCATCGACATTTATGCCTCCCCCGACCTCGTGCTTACTGAGATACCCGAGCCTCTTCCCCTCTGGGTCCAGGCCCTCATTGAAGGTAGGACTGCCACCTTCGAGACCTTCAGGCACGCCGCTATCGACCTCGACGACTACGGCCTCGTGGCCGACCTCACCCGAGTTTGCAAGAGCTATCTCCAGGCCCAGGAGATGGAGCTCGCTCGGGACCAAATCGAGGCCGATCTCCTCCTCATCAATGAGCGGTACGTGCTTGCACGGAGTCGACTCAAGGTCGCCCGCATCTCAAAACGCCTTGCAAGGCAGCAATGCCTCATTCCCCCAGTTCTTTGGGACAACGCCAACTTCCCACGCAAGACATTCCCTTGCCCCGACAACAACGTCTCCCCTGCAAAGTGAGGACGCTTCCCAGTCTAAACAGAGGGTGATGTCACCAGCTCCCAAGACAGCTAGCTTGTATGCCGTGGACCAGGGTAAGTTCTGCCAACCGGGGCTGTACTGTACTTCTATATTGTCTGATGTCCTGTTCTGATGCGCTCGCACGTCTGATATGCCACTGCCACCTGACTGCTGATGTACCACTGTTTCATTTGATGGCTTTATAGGCATAGCCACCGCACTGTAGTATTTAATACGTGCCATGTACCACTAGGACTCACTAAGTCGAGTCTTTCATCGCTATACACTGTTGTTCCCCCCTTCAGGGCTCACTGTCAAGGACTTGTCGTCTTTGCAGCTTTCCCTCGTCTTTCCACTCACAGTAAAAGCGATCTTGGATCCTCCCTGATCGACTTCACTGTAAGTAGGGGTCGTACTCTTCTTCAAGATCTACCCGGTATACGGATGGGCCCATGTTCGGAGTAGCAATCATTATCATCATCTTCATAGTTGTCTTTATCGTCATCTTATCTTCTCATTGCTACTGAGTGAGCTGGTGAAACTGTAGCGGTGACAATCCATCAGTGCCACTCCTGCTCACCATGAATGTTCCCATCTCACCAACCAGTCTCAGTACCACAGACTGACTGCACTCTCCCCCTCTACCATTGCATTCTCATTGTTGCCAGCAGTAGGGTGATGAGCATGTGTAACTGGCAGAATGGCAAAGAGGCATGCCACCGCGTGTCGTGACTCATGGGGACCGCATTTTTGACGTCCCCCCTCCTTGTGTACGACTACTTCTCGAAGGTTCCATGGGTTCGTCTATAAGTATGATCCTTGAGCTCCTACAGAGCTCAAGTTCAGTCTCCTGTTCTCTTGACTGTAAACTACCTGGTATTTCGTCTAGCACGAATACACTCGTTTCTCATCTCCTCGCTCAGACTCGGAGTCCTCTCGCTTCTCTCTTATTGATCTTCTCACACTTTTGGCCTAGTGTGACCATGTGACGGTAACATTAGACTGAACTTCTAGGACGGCGCAATGGCCTCCTCATCGATGAATGAATGCATAAATGTAGACGCACCTACTTGGAACCTTATCCTGATGAATCTCTGGATTGATGACGACCTCAGCCACACAGGCATTGGATATCACGCTTATTACAAAGACTCGCTGTCGAAACACGAACAACCCCATCCGGTTTACTATCACAAGACTTGCTGGTACCACCTCTTCTTCAACAAAAAACATCGCTACCTCCAGGGTCAATTTGAAGCCCTCAACACCTTAGACCGATTAAATGGGGTATAATTATAATTGGCACAGGGTTACGGGATAGGTTAAGGTAGAAATTAATGAGATATCGGCCGCTTATTCAACAAATATTATTAGGAAAAAAAAATACCTTTCAAATGAGCCTAAGATCATGGTAATCAGATGAGAAATGACAGAGATATAAGGTGATTTTTGTTACTGATCTTATAGAAAGATTAGCTAATATCTCAGTCATTTGTGAATAGATTATGATGATCTTATACTTGTTTTGACAGAAATAATGCTGCGGATAAATTGAGAATTTATCCGGGGCCAATTTAAATGGGGTATAATTATAATTGGCACAGGGTTACGGGATAGGTTAAGGTAGAAATTAATGAGATATCGGCCGCTTATTCAACAAATATTATTAGTAAAAAACATTACCTTTCAAATGAGCCTAAGATCATGGTAATCAGATGAGAAATGACAGAGATATAAGGTGATCTTTGTTACTGATCTTATAGAAAGATTAGCTGATATCTCAGTCATTTGTGAATAGATTATGATGATCTTATACTTGTTTGGACAGACATAATGCTGCGGATAAATTGAGAATTTATCCGGGGCCAATTATGACCCCCTGTGACCCACCGCTTATAAAAAGGTGGGATATAAGCGGCACATTTCAGGGGGTCAAATTGGCCCGCGGATAGATTGCAATCTATCCGCGGCCTGATTCGCGTTCGAACGAGCCTAAGATCATAGCAATCGGTGCAGTATTGACAGAGATATCAACTAATCTTTCTATAAGATCATAATCAAAGATTGGCTGATATCTCTGTCAATACTGCACCGATCATGATGAGGCTAGGCTCGTTCGAACCGAAATCAGGCCGCGGATAGATTGCAATCTATCCGCGGGCCATTTTGACCCCCTGAAATGTACCGCTTATATTGTGATTTTTTATAAGCGGTGGGTCACAAGGGGTCGAAATGTGCCGCGTATAAATTTACAATCTATCCGCGGAGTGATTTCGGTTCGAACGAGCCTAGCCTCATCATGATCGGTGCAGTATTGACAGAGATATCAGCCAATCTTTGATTATGATCTTATAGAAAGATTAGTTGATATCTCTGTCAATACTGCACCAATTGCTATGATCTTAGGCTCGTTCGAAAGTGAATGAGGCCGCGGATAGATTGCAATCTATCCGCGGGCCATTTTGACCCCCTGAAATGTGCCGCTTATATCGTGATTTTTTATAAGCAGTGGGTCACAGGGGGTCGAAATGTGCTGCGTATAAATTGACAATCTATCCGCGGAGTTATTCGGGTTCGAACAAGCCTAGCATCATCATGATCAGTGCAGTATTGACAGAGATATCAGCCAATCTTTGATTATGATCTTATAGAAAGATTAGTTGATATCTCTGTCAATACTGCACCGATTACTATGATCTTAGGCTCATTCGAAAGCGAATTATCCCGCGGATAGATTGCAAATCTATGCGCGGGCCATTTTGACCCCCTGAAATGTGCCGCCTATATCGTGATTTTTTATAAGCGATGTGTCACAGGGGGTCAAAATGTGCCGCGTATAAATTTACAATCTATCCGCGGAGTTATTTGGGTCCGAACGAGCCTAAGATCATAGCAATCGGTGCAGTATTGACAGAGATATCAGCCAATCTTTGATTATGATCTTATAGAAAGATTTGGTGATATCTCTGTCAATACTGCACCGATTACCATGATCTTAGGATTGTTTGAAAGCTAATTATGCCACGGATAGATTTCGAATTTATCCGCAGACCATTTTGACCCCTTGAAATATGCCGCTTACAATCAATTATTTTATAAGCGGTAGGTCACAGGGGGTCAAACTGTGCCATGTTTAAATTGGCAATCCATCCGTGGTGTAATTTGCTTTCAAAAGAGCATAAGATGATGGTAATCAATACAGTATCGACAGAGATATCAAGTAATCTTTCTATGAGATCATAAAGAAAGATCAGTTGATATCTCTGCAAATATTGCACCGATTAGGGTGATCTTAGGCTTGTATGAAAGCGAATTTTACCATGGATAAATTCACGATTAGTCTCGTTTCCAGACCGTTGTTGGAGAATGAATCGGAAGTCAAAAAATTGGTGCTGAGTCTTCTCTATACGGTCTGGTGAGTTTGACCCATCCGGGTGTAGGCATATGGTAAGGTGTTGGCACGTGGGCTTTCTTTTGGTAGCACATGAGTCAGACGCGCTAGTCAGATAGTTATCCAAGTTGCTACGCCTGTATATACCCTTTGTATACCATGCATCCCATTCCCAAATGCGACTCTAGTGTTCTTCAAGACACTGGTGCCAAGGCGATTATATCTCGAGGATATTCTTCTGAGGAAACATGCTCTGAGATCTTGTTGGCTTTCAAGAATGTGTTTGTCACCGGCTCCTGGGACGGCTAGCTCGTATGCCGTGGACCGGGGTAAGTTCTAGAACCGGCATTATGATACTCCCCCATGATATGTACTCTTCTGATGTGACCTTTGTTCTGATTGATGGGTTGATGCGCCGACCGCCGCCGATTGTGATAGCTTGATGTACCGTTGTCTCGGCTTTATGGGCATAGCCTCCCCTGTACCTATTTATACGTGCCATGTACCACTAGGACTCGCAAGTCGAGTCTTTTCGTCGTTATACACTGTTGTTCCCCCTTCAGGGCTCGCTGTCAAAGACAAGCCGTCTTTGCAGCTGACCCTTGTCTTTCCACTCAGAGTGAACGCGATCTTGGACCTCCCTTGGTCGCCTTTACTCTAAGTAGGGGTCGTACTCTTCTTCAAGGTTATCCCCGGAATACGGACGGGTGTATGTTCGGACTAGCGATCGTCATCATAGTCTTCATCGTTATCTTCATCATCGTCCTTTCCTCCCATTGTTACTAAGTGAGCTGGTGAAACCGTAGCGGTGACATCAGACTCGACTTCGAGTCAATACGGCCTCGCAAATAGGCTTCAACCCGACAGTGGAGTTCTTGGAGAACTACCCGGACAAAGACATCCCACCGCCCAACTCTCACGTGTTTTGGAGAGAAGCACCTGCCTCTCAGAGGAGAAATTACGGAGTACACCTGTTTTATCCATCAGGGAAATACGGAGAAGGCAAAGCAGCCTTCGTCTATTGGAAAGCCACCACCGAGCGTTGGCACATACTAAGCCACAGAGAAGGACAAGCCTACCCCAACTGGGGAGAGCCGATTTCTGAAGTCGAGGAATTCAATTACCCTCTGGGAGAGGTACCGCCCAACTTTGCATTCGAGGATTACAGCCGAAACAAATCCACCCCGTCAACGTCAGACGACGAGAGTTCAAGCTCCCAAGAAACTCCGAGTGGCAGACCAAGATCCGACACTCTCGACCAACTTACGAAACAAGTTCAAGCCCTTTCAATCGCCCCACCATCCTACCAGGACACCATGGCGACCCTCGTTAGCACATCCGCGAGTGCCCCCACACAACAAACACCCCCCTCGCAGGCCACCTCTCCACCCGTGATCCCCTCCGCCTCCAGCGGTTCCATACAAAGTCGTCTCAACACGGCCATGAGACGCACAACGATATCAGGAGGCCCCTCAGGAGGAGGAGGCGGTGGAGGAGGAGGCGGCGGAGGAGGAGGAGGCGCACCAGGACCCGGGCCCCCAATTCCTCCACCCCCAGCAGTAGGACAAGCAGCCGTCGACCCAAAAATGATGGGAGCACTCCCAGCCATTTTCGACGGGAACCGCGAGCGAGCAGACGACTTTATCGAAGAGCTCAAAGCTTACATACGCCTCAACAACAATGTAGGGGGCATGAACTCGTACCTCAAGCGCATAGCTCTAGCCCTCACTCTGATAAAAGGACCTCTCGTCGCCAGTTGGACTCGAGACTTCGGCAATTTCTTCGACACCCTTACCACGGCAGATGACATCCCAGCCACCTGGACGGCCTTCCTGGATGAATTCGCTCATCAATTCCAAGACACCCAAAGAGAAGAACGTGCTAAGCTAAAACTCCAGACGCATCGCATGAAATGGCCGGAAATCGACCAATATATCTCACAATTCGAACAACTGGCCAGAGAAGCTGGCTACACCATCGGCAATTCGGAGACTAAGCAGTTCTTCATCCAAGGTCTCCCGCGGGGAGTAGCCGAGGACGTCATGAAGCCCCCGCTCATACACACGTATACGGACATCAAGGAGAGGGCCATTGAGAGCGTCAAATCCCGACAGGTCATAGACCAGATCTTTGGCCCTCGACGTACTCCCTTCCCCACGAGAGGGACGAACCCCAACCCGTTCAACCGCCCGAACAGGGGGGGAAGGCCCCCACAACGCCCTCAACCTCAAGCCGGAAGGCCCCAATACACCTCCACAAATGCTCCACCCTGGATGGCGAATCAGCCGGTCCCCATGGACGTGGATCGCACCAAAGCAGGACCCTCAGCCCGAGGACGAGCCATCCAATCCCAGCCGCGTCAACCCCAATGAGCACAGCTGTGCTTCCAGTGTAATCAACCGGGTCACTTCGCCCGCAATTGCCCACAGAGGAAGACCCAAGCCAGTCTCATTGACTGGAACGACGACGAAACCGTCGCCGAAGAACCGAAAGACAAAGTGGCCTGGATGGAGGAGCAGCTCCGCTCACTCTCTCTCGAAGAATCCTCCTCTTTAGGAGAACGAATGAGGGAGCGACAGGATTTTCACTCGGTCTAATCTGCACAGCCTGGATTAGACAGACCTCCAAAGATGTATTTATGTCGGCGCACAAATCAATGACGATTTGTTCTTACATACATTCATCCAAGAAAAGGGCTGAAGCGACTGCTCTGGTAGACTCTGGAGCGACCGAAAATCTCATGAACTTGAACTACGCAAAATGGCTAGACCTGCCGTTGAAGAAATTAGACCACCCCCGACAGGTCTACAATGTAGATGGCACTCTCAACCGAGGAGGCTCCCTTGAATTCTTCGCGGACGTACAGGTCCAGACGGGTACAAACCGCACGAACATGAGGTTCTTCCTCACGAACCTAGGAGACCACAAGTTAATCTTGGGGTACCCATGGTTCGCTGCTGTACAGCCAAAGATCGACTGGCTCCGAGGCTGGCTCGATCACTCCCAACTCCCTATTATCATAAGGAGCCCTGACGCAGCCCGAGCCAAATTCCTCCCGCGAACCTCCACGCCGATCCGACGAGAACAAGACCCGGTCCTCATAGCACGGGTCGAATGGCCAGGTCCCCCTCAGCAAGGCACCCCAAAAGTCCTTATACCGGCTCACTACCAGCGACACCACAAAGTCTTTAGCGAAGAAGCGGCTCAGCGCTTCCCAGAACCAAGAATCTGGGACCACGCCATCGAACTCAAACCGGACGCCCCGAGCACCATCCCCGGAAAGGTCTATGCCCGCACCCAGCTTGAGCAGGAAGAACTAAAGAAGTTCGTACAAGAACACGTGAAGAAAGGCTATATCCGCCCATCCAAGAGCCCTTACGCCGCCCCCTTCTTCTTCATCAAGAAGAAAGACGGAAAACTTCGTCCTGTCCAAGACTACCGACGGATTAATCAATGGACAATCAGGAACCGCTACCCTCTCCCACTTATCCCACAGCTGATCAACAAAGTGCGATCACGCACCCTCTTCACGAAATTCGACATTCGCTGGGGATATAACAACGTAAGGATAAAACAAGGGGACGAATGGAAAGCAGCCTTCATCACGAATCAAGGCCTATTCGAACCCACGGTAATGTTCTTTGGACTTACAAACTCCCCAGCAACCTTCCAGATGATGATGGACGCCATCTTCGCAGAAGAAATGCGAGAAGGGTGGCTAGTCATCTACATGGATGACATGCTAATCGCCACCGACGACGATGCCCGTTTCCACGAACAATGTGTCCATCGCGTCCTCACAAAGTTGGCAGAACACGACCTATACTTGAAGCCTGAGAAATGCGTGTTCGAACAACGCCGAGTCGACTTCCTAGGAGTAGTCCTCCAACACGGCACAATCCACATGGACCCAACAAAAACCCAAGGGGTCGCCGACTGGCCACGACCGACTAATGTGACCGAAGTCAGAGCTTTCTTAGGATTCACAGGGTTCTACCAATATTTCATTCCAAATTACTCGCGGATTGCACGCCCCCTACTAGATCTCACAAAGAAGTCCACCCCATGGCGTTGGGAAGGTGCACAGACGAACGCCTTCGAACTCCTAAAGACCCTCATGTGCAGACGACCCGTCCTCGCTCAACCTGACTACACAAAACCGTTCATCCTCCACACGGACGCCTCGGGATATGGCGTGGGAGCCATACTCTTACAGGAGGGCGACCCCAATCCAGAACGCCCCCTCAAATTTCGCCTCCACCCCATCGCATATTACTCGGCCACCTTCCTTCCCGCAGAACGAAACTACGACATCTATGAACGAGAATTACTAGCCGTGGTCAAGGCGCTCAAACACTGGAGGCAACACCTGGGGTTCACTCGACACCCCTTCACAGTGGTCACTGACCACGCAAACCTCGCTTTCTGGAAAGAACCGAGAGACCTAAATAGACGCACAGCACGATGGCACGCCCTTCTCCAAGACTACTGGTTTAACATCCAGGTGACGCCAGGAAAGTCCCACATGGCAGCGGACTTCCTATCACGCCCGCCGTCAAAAGACAAAGGCGAAGGAGACAACAAACAGGTAACCGTCCTCCCAGAAGCACTATTCGTCGACTCCCACTACGAGATCCCCGATGAACATCGAGGCTTGGCATGAACCCCTCCGATTGAACCCTCACCACGACACCTCAAACCACCCTCGCGGATCCGAGTCTTCGATGTAGACTCCATCTACCAAGATCTCGAAGACAACATTCGGTGGTCGCAGAACAACACCCGCTTCTCATGGAAGAATGGAAAGACACCTTTCAGTGCACGCAAGAAGAGCACTCGCACCGCGTCCCCAAATGGACCCAATCAGGCAAATTGGTGGTTCCTCCGGATCTCGAACTCAAACGACGCATCATGACCCACACCCACGACGCGCCAACGGCAGGACACCCAGGTAGGGACGAGACAATCCGTCAAGTAAAAAGAGACTTCTGGTGGCCCGGTATGACCGCATGGATAACAGACTACGTCGAAGGATGCGGCGAATGCCAACAAAACAAAATTCGCACTCACCATTTCAGAGTCCCCATCTACAAGATCGATACCCCGCCGGACGCCAAACCCTTCGAGCGCGTGGCCATGGATCTCATCACCGGTTTACCCAAAAGCCATGGATACGATGCCATTCTCACTATAGTGGATCATGGCTGCTCACGAGCCGCCACCTTCGTCCCCTGCTCCACCACGGTTACAGGCCCTGAAATCGCGCAAATGTACCTTGATAACGTCTATCGGTGGTTCGGGTTGCCAAAGAAAATCATCACTGATCGAGATCCCTGTTTCACCTCGCACTTTGGCCGAGCCCTCACGGCAAAACTAGGAGTCCAACAGAATCTGTCGACGGCCTTCCACCCCCAAACCGATGGACTCGCTGAACGAACAAATCAGTGGATTGAACAGTACCTCCGCCTGGTGACAAGCGCGCAACCGAATGACTGGAGCAAATGGCTCACCATTAAATAGGGTATAATTATAATTGGCACAGGGTTACGGGATAGGTTAAGGTAGAAATTAATGAGATATCGGCCGCTTATTCAACAAATATTATTAGTAAAAAAAATTACCTTTCAAATGAGGCTAAGATTATGGTAATCAGATGAGAAATGACAGAGATATAAGGTGATCTTTGTTACTGATCTTATAGAAAGATTAGCTGATATCTCAGTCATTTGTAAATAGATTATGATGATCTTATACTTGTTTGGACAGAAATAATGCTGCGGATAAATTGTAAATTTATCTGGGGCCAATTATGACACCCTGTGACCCACCACTTATAAAAAAGTGGGATATAAGCGGCACATTTCAGGGGGTCAAAATGGCCCGCGGATAGATTGCAATCTATCCGCGGGCTGATTCGCTTTCGAACGAGCCTAAGATCATAGCAATCGGTGCAGTATTGACAGAGATATCAACTAATCTTTCTATAAGATCATAATCAAAGATTGGCTGATATCTCTGTCAATACTGCACCGATCATGATGAGGCTAGGCTCGTTCGAACCGAAATCAGGCCGCGGATAGATTGCAATCTATCCGCGGGCCATTTTGACCCCCTGAAATGTGCCGCTTATATCGTGATTTTTTATAAGCGGTGGGTCACAGGGGGTCGAAATGTGCCGCGTATAAATTGACAATCTATCCGCGGAGTGATTTCGGTTCGAACGAGCCTAGCATCATCATGATCAGTGTAGTATTGACAGAGATATCAGCCAATCTTTGATTATGATCTTATAGAAAGATTATTTGATATCTCTGTCAATACTGCGCTGATTGCTATGATCTTAGGCTCGTTCGAAAGCGAATGAGGCCGCGGATAGATTGCAAATCTATCCGCGGGCCATTTTGACCCCCTGAAATGTGCCGCTTATATTGTGATTTTTTATAAGCAGTGGGTCACAGGGGGTCGAAATGTGCCGCGTATAAATTGACAATCTATCCGCGGAGTTATTCGGGTTCGAACGAGCCTAGCATCATCATGATCAGTGCAGTATTGACAGAGATATCAGCCAATCTTTGATTATGATCTTATAGAAAGATTAGTTGATATCTCTGTCAATACTGCACCGATTACTATGATCTTAGGCTCATTCGAAAGCGAATTAGCCCGCGGATAGATTGCAAATCTATCGCGGGCCATTTTGACCCCCTGAAATATGCCGCCTATATCGTGATTTTTTATAAGCGATGTGTCACAGGTGGTCGAAATGTGCCGCGTATAAATTTACAATCTATCCGCGGAGTTACTTGGGTCCGAACGAGCCTAAGATCATAGCAATCGGTGCAGTATTGACAGAGATATCAGCCAATCTTTGATTATGATCTTATAGAAAGATTTGGTGATATCTCTGTCAATACTGCACCGATTACCATGATCTTAGGATTGTTTGAAAGCTAATTATGCCACGGATAGATTTCGAATTTATCCGCAGACCATTTTGACCCCTTGAAATATGCCGCTTACAATCAATTATTTTATAAGCGGTAGGTCACAGGGGGTCAAACTGTGCCATGTATAAATTGGCAATCCATCCGTGGTGTAATTCTCTTTCAAAAGAGCATAAGATGATGGTAATCAATGCAGTATCGACAGAGATATCAAGTAATCTTTCTATGAGATCATAAAGAAAGATCAGTTGATATCTCTGCAAATATTGCACCGATTAGGGTGATCTTAGGCTTGTGTAAAAGCGAATTTTACCATGGATAAATTCACGATTAGTCTCGTTTCCAGACCGTTGTTGGAGAATGAATCGGAAGTCGAAAAATTGGTGCTGAGTCTCCTCTATACGGTCTGGTGAGTTTGACCCATCCGGGTGTAGGCATATGGTAAGGTGTTGGCACGTGGGCTTTCTTTTGGTAGCACATGAGTCAGACGCGCTAGTCAGATAGTTATCGAAGTTGCTACGCCTGTATATACCCTTTGTATACCATGCATCCCATTCCCAAACGCGACTCTAGTGTTCTTCAAGACACTGGTGCCAAGGCGATTATATCTCGAGGATATTCTTCTGAGGAAACATGCTCTGAGATCTCGTTGGCTTTCAAGAATGTGTTTGATGGACTGGAGCTCTATGGATGGCAGCTTGATATTTGCGAGGCTCTTCTCTTAGGTCTGGACTGTATTGTGATTGCTGGCACTGGTTCTGGAAAAACTATGCCTTTTATGTTACGCCCTGCGGTGCGTAAAGGCCAGACGTTGGCGGTTCGGTATTCGGGTGCTTAAGCACGCTCTACGTTGGGGGCTGGTCTCCCTACTCAGCGGTTCTTGCTTGGATAGCGGTCCAAGACTTGGTTCGAGAGCCTGACGCACACTAGTGCTGCTCTATCTGATGATGCAAGTAAATGCGGTGTGTCCACGGTCTAATTCGACTACTAGCGGGTGCTCCGTCTAGTATCCCACACAGCCGGGGGTCGGTGTCACGGTCAGTTGTTCGTCGTACCTTTGCAAAGGTAATTCGGGTCTTCAAGTAGTCTGAAGGGATCGGGTTCACGCTAAGTCACAACGCGGACTTAGGTATAGAGAGAAGAGGGTTCAACTGGGTATTATCCCTGAAGACTACTGCTTGTTGATACAGGTTCAACTAAGTCAGGCTTAAGGCCTAACTGTCTATCGTAGAGGGTCTTTTATAGTAACGAGGCGTGGTCCGTGCGCGAAGTAAGGGAACTACGAAGCGAGTCTGGGGAGTACTAACGAACGAGTCTACAAGGTGAAACGAGGTGTTAGGTACATCAATCGTAAGTTTTAAGCGAAGGGTTTAGGGTTTAGGGTTAAGGGGGTAGGGTGAAGCAGATGGGTACTACTACACTCTAGGCTAGTGCTACAATAGAAAAGGCAAAGAAAAGTTCCCTAATAAAGGGAGGCAGAACAAGAGGGACACAGGAAGAAGGCAGAACAAAAAGGAAATAATGACACAGGGGCACTCACCCTTCTTGGATTAAGGGAAAGAGTTGGCTGTGTCTCTTTCTGCACTGCTGTGCTTCTTCAGTCCCTAGCTGGTGTGGATAGAAGGAGAGGAGAGGAGAGGAGTAGAGGAGTATGGATGAACACTGAGTTCTGTCCAGTTTGGCCCAGACTTGGGAGGCTTATATATGAACTGGGAAACCCAGTTTGTAATATTGTTTGACTGAAAAAATGGGAATTTTTTCGAAATTTAGTTGTTGAAAGTGAAGGATTGATAGGTGACAGGTGTCAAGTTAGACAGTTGCTTGACAGATTGACAAGAGCAGCTGTATAACAGGTGTCAAGATAGACAGTTGGTTGACAGGTTAACAAGAGCAGCTGTATGACAGGTGTCAAGTTAGACAGTTGGTTGACAGATTAACAAGAGCAGCTGTATGACAGGTGTCAAGATAGACAGTTGCTTGACAGGTTACAAGAGCAGCTGTATGACAGGTGTCAAGTTAGACAGTTGGTTGACAGATTAACAAGAGCAGCTGTATGACAGGTGTCAAGGTAGACAGTTGGTTGACAGATTTAACAAGAGCAGCTGTATGACAGGTGTCAAGATAGACAGTTGGTTGACAGATTAACAAGAGCAGCTGTATGACAGGTGTCAAGGTAGACAGTTGGTTGACAGATTAACAAGAGTAGCTGTATGACAGGTGTCAAGATAGACAGTTGCTTAACAGATTAACAAGAGCAGCTATATGATAGCTGTCAGCTGTCAGCTGAGTTTGAAGGAGGGTTGAGAGGTATAAGTATGGGGGGATTTTGTACTGATTAGCACTATCCCCCCCCCCCTTTCCCCTTCTTTGCTCTTTTTGGTATCTTTATGTCCTGCTCTCTCTCTGTTATGTTTTATGTCTGGTGAGTGATCTTTCTCCACTTTTTTGTTTTCTGAACTTGCTGATTTTTTGTTTCTTTTTGTTACTTTTCAGAGCTTTGCTCGCTTTTTTTGATTTTTGGAACTTTGTTAGCTTATTGGTTTGAAGCTTTTTTACTTTTTGTGTGTGAAACTTAGGGTTTAGGGTAAAAGGGGGTAGGGTGAAGCAGAGTTGTACTACTTACACTCTAGGCTAGTGCTACAATACTAAGGCAAAGAAAAGTCCCCAATAAGGGTTTAGGGTTTAGGGTTTAGGGTTTAGGGTTTAGGGTTTAGGGTTTAGGGTTTAGGGTTTAGGGTTTAGGGTTTAGGGTTTAGGGTTTAGGGTTTAGGGTTTAGGGTTTAGGGTTTAGGGTTTAGGGTTTAGGGTTTAGGGTTTAGGGTT